>CM070682.1:32543858-32748281 GCA_036346265.1 Melocanna baccifera | reverse complement strand
TTCAAAATCACAGGTGGAGCAAACTATGGCCCGACAGATCACTAACGAAATGACTACGATTAGCATTCCAACCACAAAATTTCTTCTCCGAAATCATGACCCGTAAATTGAAGGGCCGTGCGTACAATCGACCGGTACAAAGATCAACAAATTGGGCGCTTCATCTCTTGAGCCTATTATGCAACAGCCATGACAATTAACTTCAACACGACGGTCAAAAAAACCTCACAAGAGCATAAGCTTCGGTGCTTCACTCCTGATCTAGATCGAAGGCAACAACTACTTCTGTGACGTCCACCACCTCCTCCACCTCAACCTCCTTGGCTTCGTACTCTTCCTCCTCGTCGCTGGCCTCCCCATCTCTCAGCTCTATCCTGTATGCCCGCTCTTCCTCGTGGAGCTGCTTCCACTTGCTAACCCATCCTTCCCATTCCTCCTGGAGCTGCTTCCGCCTCTTGCGCTCCTGCTCGCTTAGCTGGTTGATCGCGTCCTGGTCCTCTTGTTCGTACTTCTTGCTGTACTTCCTGAGGTTCCTCGAAATCTCCTCCTCCTTCTCCGGGGTAAGTAGTGATGGTGGCCTCGGGCGCCACAGGAACTGTACCATGATTCAGTTACAAGTAAATGGCAAAGCATGACAGTGATACAGCAAGGCGTGCGTTCAAAGAACAAAGGATGGAAATTCTACCTGATAGAAGTGATCCTTTGACACCTTGTAAAGTTGCTTGCCATTAAAGGACCAAATTTGAAAACCATTCTCCATCTCGTGGACTGAGGTAACTGCAGTAACGAGATACCTGAACAAGAAGCAAGGTTACAAAACCATTTCAGTTCCACCAAATCAGAAGGGAATCAATCTAAAGGTACTTGAAACACACTATTACCAAGTGTTTAGTGCATCTAATAATAACTGAATCTAAGAATTTCATTTAAATAACTTTGAGGGAGCGTGTTTTTAGGGTTGACAAAATGTAAGAACTTCATTCATTTCAGTTGAGGATGCACATTCTTAAGAGTTCACGTCTTAAGAATTCCTAAAAGCTATTCTGGAGATGTCTCAACACAATTTTGCAAATTTGACAAAACAGTACTGTCAATAAATTCTTGATTCAGTGATTAGCTCACCTTCCAGTAGGATCCCACATGATGTCCGTCGCCATAAAATGCTCTCCTGTTGCCATGGTCTCTAGATCATCAACATTGTAGAACTCCAACTGGCCATTGAAACCCTTCAGCCCAGCAAGAACGATAAAATGCCCAGCAGGTGACCAGAACAATGCATTTGCCTGCTTGGACTTGAGTGTGGTGATCTTGGACACACGGCTAGTGTTGTTGGCTGTGCGCATGGAGTAGAAGCTTATATCAGGCTTAGGTCCATCACCATGAATAACAGCAAAGCGGTGACCTCTGGGCTCCCATGCAAAGGCAATTATCTTGTCATTCTTGTTGTCCAATTCAAGGACCTCAATTGGGATGTCCCTTTCCTTAATTCTGAATAGCTCAAACCCAGTGTAAGTGCTCTTCCTTGTTTTTGTGTACCTATCTACCTTCACAGCAAGATATTCTCCATTGTTCTGCCAGTATATCTTACAATCACTAACACTGAAAAGGTTTTTCTGCCGCAGCTCCTCTTTGCCAGGAATTTGCACAAGGCTCACCTTTCAACACAAAGCACATATTTTAGCCTTCACCATTAATTGAATAAGCATCTTAAAACAGGCTCACTGCAGAAATTTGTACTTACCCTGGCAGGCTGATTTCCGCCACCCAATTCAGGCACAAACAGCGCTATAATAGGATCAGTGGGTGACCAACTGAAGTCCACCACACTTTCTACCTTCAACGACTTCTTATCAAGAAGAGAGAACGTCTCAGTTTCATAGACAGATATAACATTCTTCCCAAGCCTAGCAAAATATTTGTCATCTCTTCCACCACCCCACCTTCAAACACACAAAAAACTACAGTAAGCATCCGACTATGACAAGTTAATGAAAATCTGGGCATTCATTAAAAAGTACAACACAGGTGTTTTCACCTGAAGATAGGCCATGAAACCCCAGAAACACCGATACTTCCACCAGTAGTAAACTCATCAGCACTTCCCTTGAAGTCTCGCATCACTTTCCCAGTCCTTACATCAAAGATATTTAGGACAACCCTCTACAAGTTTTAAGAATGAAAGTCAGACAGGAAAAGGTATGACAGAAAAAATAAATCTATAACAGTCTCTTACGTGAGTATCTCTAGGGTTGCTGGGCTCATGGCTGCTATATGTGACCAAATATCTCTCACCAGGAGAGAAGTCAATCAGTTTCACCTGTCACAAGCCACTGTCAGCTAGAACAACATTAAATATTAGATAGATTCAGTGTAACACAAACCAGTACCTGCGGGTGAGCAAAGCGCATTAGACGCTCAAACTTATCATCACCGCCCCACACCTGTGAGCCCTGCCTATGAACTGTCGCCAAGTACGTCCCAAGAGGGGACCATTGAATAAAACTATCCGTCCAGTACTGACAAGAAATAAAATTGGTAAAAAGATAAGTATACATATGATATCAGTTCTACTTAAAGAAGCAGCAGGCCATGAACTTAAATTTTCAGTCAAACTGTAAGCAAGAAGTAAATCCAAGAAAAACAAGTACCTGCTTTTGGTACACAAGCTCAGGCATCAATTGCCTTGCATCATTCCAGTAGACTTCTGTGAATGTACCAGCACGGATAACAAATTGATCTCTGCCCTTCTCATCAGTTAGCCACTTTTGCAGATTTTCCTGCAATACACAGATGCAATATCAAGACAACAGGCAATGTTATATGACAAATATGGTAATGTCGAAAATGTAATTGCTGAAAAGAATCAGACTTCTGGGGAGTAGAAAAGCAAATGACATACTCCAGAAGTGTATGGCTTAATTTCAGCTGGTGTCCATTCATCAGGAACTTTCATGTACTTCTCAAAGTCATCAAACATATTAACTGCAAAGATGTGAGACTTGTCGAGTTTGTACCCATTTGTTTTTTCCCTAGCAAGTTCGGCTTCCTGGCACAATGTCAAACAATTCTCTCTTTCAATCATCCAACATGGGCATGAGTAATTTGACAGAAATCGAAACAATTAAATAGAGAGCTAAAACGGACATAGAGTGAGCCAATGACAAAAAAATAAAAATGAAAAGGTGGCTCAAACTATCAGAACATTTTTGTAATTTTTTGGTTGTATGGTGTCCTCAAAGCATATGAACTTCATCCCAAAGGATAATGTTCCAACACGGAAAAGTATCACTTGTATATTTCAATGGAACGACCTCGCTTGCATATACAAATATTCACCAGGGTAGAGCTCCCTTGGTATGGATGACCTTTTATTTAGGATGGAATACAGATGGCTTGCAAAGGCAATAGAATCAAGTCGATGCTTCATTCTATCATGCAGATAAGGACAGAAACGCAACTGACAAGAAGCAAAATACCTGCGGAGTATTATACTCAATGAAGCAGAAGCCGTAGGTCTTCTTTGTCTCAGGGTTTACAGGCATCCAAAGACCACCTTCTTTGATCACACCAATTTGACTATAGATCTTGTGTACGACATTCTCCAGCTTCTCAAACTTCTCTGGGGGAACAACCGGCAGATTGTCCACAACAATAATGTTTGAAAAACCCATTTCAATCTCCGGAGGTTCCTCATCATGAAGTACCTCCTCATCATCACTACAAATTATAACCATTACAACAAAATCAAGAAATATTCTGAACCATGAAGACTATGGGTAAATTATTTGATGATCGGTCATCCCACAGCGCCTTAGATTTAGTTTCACTCCATGGTGCAAAAAAATGGAACTAGTTGAGCAAGACAGGTATTATAGTCATTCACTTCAAACCTGCTTAATCTTTGATGTAGCTAGCCTAATATTTAGCAAACTATACCATACTCCACAAAACTAGTGGCATATAACAATATTAGCACCGCATTAAACCAGCAAAAGACCAATTACACCTACCAAAAACGACACACATGTTTGCAGCCATGCACAATTACATAACGATAACAGCATATTAGAACCTAGTTAGACATGTATTAGATTCTTTTTAGGAGTACACACACTCGTGTATACGGGTAGATAGATTAGCACCGCAACATATATAAATCTTAACAGAAAATTTTGCGCCTATGACACAACCAGCACAAGTAACAGGAAAACCACGCCAGAAACTAGTTAACATATAAATCCAGCCAGATAAGCTAAGCAAACGTTTTGCTCAAACCTACTACCACTAGAATCTGTGACACAAAACAAATCAATATTGCACGAAATCTAACAATCCTACAGCAGGAGCTTGCATCCGGATGAAACAAGAATAGGCTAAGCAAATAGAATAAGTAAGGCCATCATCTACCACAAGCGCATGACAGCATGAGATAGCGTTCGCGACACGGATCGGGAAGCGGGGAGAGGCGGCGCGGGTGGCCTACCTGAGGATGCCGAAGTCCTCGCCAGCGGGGACGGTGATGGCGTCGAGATCGACGGAGGAGAGGTCGACCCCGAGCTCCCGCGCCCGCGCTTCGATGCCTTCCATCGGGATTGCCAGCGCCATCCTCTCTTACATACACCTTCAGATCCTCCACAAGAGCGAGCGAGCGAGAGACAGTGGGGGGCGCCCGCGTTGTGTGGGGGCGGCGGCGAGGGGAGATGCGGAGATTGCACAGAGGCGGCGGAGGCGGCGCGCGCGCGGTGAGCTGTGGGTGGGGTGGAGCTCTGCTTGGGTTTTGGTTTCGTACTTTCGTGCGTTCTTCTGACACTTCCTGTTCTGGGCTCGTATTGGGCTACCAGGAGTTTGTGGATCGAAGCCTCTCGGGCTCGCGTTGGATTAGGCCGCGTACACGTGAGAACTATAATTCATCACATTGGAGATGAAACAACCCTGCGTACGTTTTTTTTCCTTTTTTGAGATGTGGGGCTTTTTAATAAATTAGTTATTGTTAGGAAATTTAGGTTTGGAACTGTAAGCCTGGTCCATTAGTTGACACTCTTCACTTAATCTATAAATAGATATTCTAATCATTGTAAAGAGTACAAGGAGACGGAGAAACCAATAAAGAAATGAGTTCCCTTCTCATATCTCTGTATCAAATTTATTGTTTGCTATATTCTGTCTTTGATCCATCTATTTTGTATAAGAGAGGAATCGCTCGGATTAGACTCGCCAGCGATGATTCCTCAACACGTTATCAATACGAATTGCTCTAGTGGATCAAAGGTAATAATCGAAGTACGATATTTGCATATCTAAATCGCTATAGTTCAATAAATTTTCACTTTCTAGATGATTTTTTACAGTACAAATCCGCTCAAATCTACCGCGAGTAGATTAGAAGTCGTCGTCACAATACCGATCAGTATATTACATGGTAAGGAATATCTGCTCATTACAAAACGTGGAGCAAGTGAAAAAAGGGTATTATGAAGACTTCTTTCATTCGAATCTGAACTATACTACACTAATATTATGGAACCCGCGGCCTATACTGTCTAGAAAACTATATTTAGAAGCTCTAAACTCTTCTACCTCTGGCATGACAAATTAGGCCATTTAGGTCTTAGGATGATAAAAAATATAATTAACAATTTACAAGGATATAATATCGATGTAAAGAATTTTTCGAATCAGGAAGATTATGTGTGCTCCGTATGTGCCACCGAAAAATTAATTACTAAACCTTCCACTCTGGTAGTGAAGGATGAAGTCACTGTATTCTTGGAACACATTCAAGAAGATATTTATGGTCCTATACAACCTCTGTTGGGACCATTTAAATATTTTATGGTGCTCATCAATGCTTCCTCGAAATGGTCGCACGTATGTTTATTATCTACGAGAAATCATGCTTTTACAAAACTAATCTCGTAGATAATTTAAATTAGAAATAATTTTTCTGATCATCACATAAAGTCCATCAGAATGGACAACGCTAGAGAATTTACTTTAAAGGTATTTGATGATTATTACATGGTAATGGGAATTAAAGTTAAGCATTCCGTACCGCATGTCTACTCGTAGAATAGACTAGTAGAAGTATTAATTAAGAAGATTAAATTCATTGCCCAATCTTTTTTGCAGAAATGTAATTTACCAACTACATATTGGAGACATACAGTCCTATATACAGCAACTCTTATCAACTTTAGACCATCAGTATATAACATCCTTTCACCTATGCAACTAACACAAGGGTCACCATCGAAAATTTCTCATCTCCGAAGGTTTGGTTGTAAAGTTTATGTACTTATATCCCCACCACAGTGTACTACAATGGGCCCTCTCCGAAAGTTTGGGATATATGTTGGTTATGAGACAGCATCCATAATCAAGTATTTGGACCCTATGATAGGAGATTTGCATACTGCCCGTTTCGTTGATAGTTTATTTGATGAGGATAGTTTTTCAACATTAGGGGGAGGAGATCAACCCCTTGATGAAAAATATCAGAAAATTACATGACAAGCAACAGGAATTCACGCACATGACCTGCGCACTAGTGAAGCAAATAGAGAAGTCCAAAAGATCACTGATTTGCAGGCATTAGAAAATCAACTGTCTGATTACTTTAGTGATTTAAAGAGAGTGGCGAAGTCGTATGTCCCTGCACGTAATGCACCGGAGAGGGTTGAAATACCAAAGAAAGTAGAAAGTATCTCTAATCCCGTCCAGATGCCTCAAAATAAAAGCACAAGAACTCTGGCCCTTCGATTCTCAAGTAATCGGGGGCGCCTGGTGAAAAAAAATAGAAGGACTTGAATCAGCCAATCATTGAAGTTCTCCAAAACCAGCAGGAGAGTTAGTTGAAACTTGGCACCGGTATGGCACCTTCAAAAAAAACATACCAGATCTGAATATCCTCATGGACTTAGAAACCAGTATGGAGACGTGCGCACACATCGGAGCTGAAAAACTAAAGAGACTTGCCCCTGTAACTAGAAGGAACAGTGAGCAAGCATAAGAACTATAAGAATCATCTCACGATGAAATAGCTATAAACTATGTGAACATGGGAAAATCCATGAATATCTATTTTGTAAATAAAATTGCCACAATCATCGATCTTGATCCAAAGCCTACATCACTTGCTGAATATAAGAATATATTAGATTGGGAGGATTGAAAAAAGACAATAGAAACTAAATTATCATCTCTGAATAAAAAAGAGGTCTTCGGGCCTGTAAGCCACACACCTCTCCATGTACACCGCGTAAGGCATAAATGGATATTTGTTTAAAAGAGAAATGACAAAAATGAAGTTGTAAGATATAAAGCAAGGCTTGTTACACAAGATTTCACTCAACGACGATGAGTGGATTATGAAGAAACATTCCCCGGTCACAAGTGGTATTACCTTTAGATGTCTAATCTTGATGGCAGTAAACCAGAATTTAGAAATAAAATTGATGGATGTGATAATGGCATACTTTTATAGAAACTTGGATTTGGACATTTATATGAAGGTACTTGAATGTGTCCCTGTCCCAAACCAAGATAGAGCAAATAGAAACATGTATAGTGTAAAACTCAAAAAATCACTACACGGGCTTAAACAATCAGGCAGAATATGGTATAATCGCTTAAGCGACTTTGTATGCAAGAAAGGCTACATGAACAATGAAGATTATCTCTGTGTATTTATACAACGATCCCAGAATAGATTTTGTATAATCTCAGTATATGTAGATGATCTGAATATCATCGGAACCTTAGATGATATAAAAGAAGCAAGCTATTACCTAGAATCAGAGTTCGAAATGAAATATTAGGATAAAACCAAATATTGTTTAGGCTTGCAGCTTGAGCATGTCCTGTAAGGGATATTACTGGATCAGTCAGCCAACACTCAGAAGGTGTTAAAGTGGTTTGGCTTTGAAAAAGCGTACCCTTCAAAAGTACCGATGGTCAGAAGATCTTTGCAGCAAGATAAGGATCCGTACAAACCTAGAGAAGAGGAGGAGGAAGTCCTAGGACTAAAATTCCCGTACTTAAGTGCAATAGGAGCACTTCTGTATTTAGCAAACTGCACTATACTAGATATCATATTTGCCATAAACCTACCAGCAAGGTATAGTGCAAAACATACCAAAAAGCATTGGTAGAGAATAAATGACATTTTCTGATACATCCAAGGAAGCAAAGAACTTAGACTATGTATTCCTATGTAATGGAGCTGTCATTTCATGAAAAACGTCTAAGCAAAGTCTTGTATTGACTTCGACAAACCACTTAGAAATTATAGCACTGTACGAAGCCGCATGAAAATATGCTTGGCTTCAACGAATGGTTCACCACATCCAGCAGTCATGTGAATTGAACGTCATGTAAGCTCCCACAATTATCTATGAAGATAATACAGCTTATGTTACACAAGTGCAAACATGTTACGTTAAGAGTCATATCACAAAGCATATCAACCATAAGTTCTTCTGTGCTCATGAATTGCAAAAGATAGACAAAATTAAGGTACTGCATACTAAGTCATATGAAAATCTTACAGATTTATTCACTAAGTCACTTTCAGCATTTAACTTTGAAAGATGTGTACATGGAATTGGAATGATGAGACTTAGAGAAATATATAATTCAGGGAGAGATTCTTCTCGAGCTGACTATTAAAACTTGATCATGAAAATCGAGTACCTATGAAACAAATCGTGTAAATAAAATAAAATTGGGTGAATTGTACTCTTTTTTCTTTGACAAGTTTTCCTAAAATTTCTCGGCTAGGGTTTTTAATGAGGCAATTCGTGCAACACAACATAATATGTATCACGTACTCTTTCTTCAAAATTTTTCCACTTGGGTTTTATGGAGTTTTGATGAGGCATGAACGTGTTGGATGAGTGTCTAAGAAGGAGTGTTAGAAAACTTAGTCCTGGGCATGCAAGCCTGATCCATTAGTGGGTACCATCCACTTAGTCTATAAATAAGGATCATAATCATTGTAGAGAGTACAAGAAAATAGAGAAAGCAGTAAAGAAGATAGTTCTCCTCTCATTTCTCTGTGTCAAATTTATTATTTACTATATTGTGTATTTGATCCATATATTTTGCATAGGAGAGGAATCGCTCGGACTGGACTTGCCAGCGATGGTTCCTCAACAATTACGTGCCTATACATTGCAAGGAAATTCATTGGATGTATAGAGAATCATGCTATAGAAGAGGGTTGCTCTGATCGGTTGAAAAGTGGAGAATGGTGAGAAGTCGAAGGAATAGAGCCGTTGGAGTCAAACCTTCCAACTGTCTATCTTACCAAACTTTGGATGATAGCCTAAAAGGACTTCTTTTTTAATGAATACAAGATGCAAAATTTTCTGCCAAAAAACAAGCTAACTTTGTAATATCTAGTAAACAATAACAGAATAAGTTGCATATAATAATTCAGAGAGGGTGATTGAAAACTCTGAAATAGTCCTTAATAGTAATCAAGAAAAAGAACGAGCATTTGAAAAATACGAATGAGACCAAATTACATGCCAACCAATTCAAAGTAGTATGAGACAAATGGGACAATGGCAAATAGCCGATTAACATGCATGAACATGAATAACGAAATGTTCATATAGAGGAGGTAACATCAAAATAACACTGAATTTGACCAATGAAACACTTAATCACTACCCTTATTGATCTACTCTAAATTAAAGAATAGATAGATATCTTAATCTGATCTAAAATAAAGAATAGATGTCTTGATCTTCTCCCTTTGCATTCCTATTCATTCAACCCTTGATAATGAGGATTAACAATAGTGTTAGTCCTCATTTGGATGATGACATTCACATAGTTCTGCACCACCGCTGGGGCATTGAGTATGGATGCACGAAGGCCTACACATCAAACAAATAGTAATATACTCATTATAGGGTTATCGTAGAGAGATAATATTACTTAATATTGTCAATCAGCGTGGATGGCATTCTTACCATCTGACCTCATGTGTGTATTCCGTGTTTGGGTGGAAGATGAAATCGCTCTCGAGTGTCGTGGATAATCCCCCTAAGAACATATAAATAAAATAATTAAAATTAGTATATATTGACATGCATTCAATGTAAGGGAAAATGGTCAAAAGTTATGTCATACCAGTTGACCCATTGACTTTAAGAAGAGTTGCAGCAAGGACATGAAAATTGGCTTGCGCCGATATCCAGCGTGTGATGTGGCGTGCAACGTGCATATCCCAGATGAGCACAAAGACTAATTCTTGCATGTGTGTTATGGAAAAATTAGCACCAAACGATAGGCGTACGAAATCAAAGATTGTATGGAGTAGATGATAATAGCACACGTTCATCAGAGCTATCTCCCTGTTTGGCGTCCATCGAGGCCATGACACATGGTATTCAATAGGCCCGACGTGTATGACCAACCCGATAACATCTGTAAAAGCCGTTAATATATAGTAATAAACATTTCAAATCTGCAAATAAAGAATAGTTATAAACAGTAGAGATTTTTTGTCTACCTAGCAGAGTCTTGTCTGGCCTGGAGTACATGTCCCAAAACTTCATGAAACAACGGGGACATATGGGGAAGTCGATGGTCCGTCCAGGTATCTTCACTAAGGACCTACTTTTCAAGTTCATGTAGAAATCGGATTGTAGTAACCAGAACATATGCATTGGCATATCCATATCCGTTGGTTCGAAGCCAACGTTTGCGAAATCATAAACTATGCCGGCCCTAAGGATCTCATTATAACGGTCCGCCTCTCTATGGTATGCTACCGCCTCCATTTTTGTTCCCTGTGTAACATAAATTATGTACAACATAGAACAAGATCCAAAACAACCAGACTAACAGTCAGTATTCTACATAAAGTATGTAAAATTAAAATAACTTAGAGACACCACGGTGTTTGACTCTTCTCAAGGTGAAAGAGAATAGTAAAATGAAAGTGACCATGCAATTTAACGTGAATAAACTTGGCCAATGCAATTCCAAAAGCAAAGATATGCATAACTATAGATTGTGTAATCATTCTGCTATTCAAAGACTGCCTTACAACTTATAGAAATTGGATCTGCCAGGGCTATAGCACATATGAATAGAGCATAAAAAAACAAAAAGTGATCTTATTTTCCTTTTGCAGGCAACTATGGATATAACATTAAAAAGTTTGTAATATATCATTTCTGTGAAGATTATGTATTTTCTATTGGCCCTGATTGTCATAAATGCAGTGAAAGGGTTTAGGCCTTGGGGTAGAGAGTTTCATTTATTCATATTTTTCTTGGCATATTAATAGATTTGTGCTATTTTATGCAGAGCATGGAGGAAATAATGTCATTTTCAGCAAAGGATCAAGACAAAAAGGCAAACAACAAACATAATGTGATATACAAGTATGCTTATGATTTTTCCTACTTCACAATTTTGAATAGTGCCATATGACCTTATAATTCCTTTGTCACTTCTGAATGGAGTTAGCATCGTGTAGGAGAAGTGTTGTGGGGGACCAATGCTACTTTCAGCTGAGCATAAACCTGAGTAATATGCCAAAATAGAGATAGTGTGAAAACACTACAACTAGATGAGCAGAATGCAACTCCACTTTTGCATACCAACTTGCAGTTTTCTTCTACTGACCAGTTTCTGCTTATTCTTCTTTTCTTCTTTTTATCTTGTATACATATAGTTGTGCAGTTTTGTTCAACACCCAAACTAATCATTCCATGCATGTGATGTGCTAAAGATAGTGCCTGACCTCTATGCAAGTACTGAAAATGGCAGCTTCTAGTAGTAAGACACAACATAAACTCTTAATTTCTAGTGTAACATTTATCTTGCACCTTATCACCATGGGTTTATATTTTTGAATGCTAGTCTTCAACAATTCCCTACAGTTTTTCTCAATGGGCAACTATTTTGAAACAACAAATCCCAGCAAACTGGACAAGTATTTTGAAATAGAAGTAGTACTTTCTAGTGGATATGTTTTACATTCTAGTGATCAGATTGTTTTCTTTGCAGATTGTGTCAGACCTTGCTATTGACCATACGATATCTCGAGTGCTCTCTAGTAGCTATAACTTTGTTGCATATTTGAAAATTTAACCTGAATAAACTCAGCTAATGCAATTCCAAAAGCAAAGATATGCATAACTACAGATTGTGTAACCATTCTGCTATTCAAAGACTGCCATACAACTTATAGAAAATGGATCTGCGGGACTCAAAGACTGTGGAATAAAAAAGAAAAATGATCTTATTTTTCTTGTGCAGGCAGCTATGGATATGACATTAAGAAGGTTGTAAAATATCATTTATGTGAAGATTAGGTATTTGCTATTGGCCCTGATTGTCATAAATGTAGTGAAAGGGTTTAGGCCTTCGGGCAGAGAGTTTCATTTATCGATATTTTTCTTAGCATATTAATAGATTTGTGCTATTTTATGCAGAGCATGGAGGAACTAATGTCATTTTCAGCAAATGATCAAGACAAAAAGATAGACAAAAAACATAATGTGATATACAAGTATGCTTATGATTTCCCCTACTTGACCTTATTATTCATTTGTCGCTTCTTATTTGAGTTTTTGTAATACTATGTAAGCAGTCATAAGTAGATGAAACAACTTATAGCTTGATCTAGTAAAATTACGCGCAAGTAGCGAGATCCATAAGAGTCCTCTCATATTCGCGCCGCTCTCCAAATCACCTTGGCACGGACAATCCAACAGGTCTGGTACATATGCTCCATCTCAATCTCATGGAACAACACCGATCTGCATTATATAAGACAAAAAATGATTTTGAACGTTACAGGGTCTAGTAATGTCTTGATGGGAATCTTACTATCATCTAATGGTTGGAAGGGCAGAAAACTCTTCATGAGCATATATTGTATTTTGTCTGTACTATTTACATATGATTTAGTTTAACTTATTGATCCTCTGCAAGAATATCTATAAGGATGTCTTATTTATATCATATGACCTAGTTGTAAAAGTAATGACAACAAGAACACAAGTCTACAACTGAAGAATGCTCTACTGGCTTGCATGCAAGTATCAAATATTTTTCTTGTTGTGAATGCTAAACTGCAATATTTCCACCGTAAATAAAAGCCAAAAGGAAAAAAAGGGGGGGTCAATTTCATATGCTATCGATTGGCAGATAAACACAATTTCAAATAAATGGGTATTCTACAGCTCTTGGATTGGCAATGAACTTAGAGAAGTTATGTATTCTCTGGTGATATTATTTCTTAGATCAGTAACAGATGTGCTCAAACTACATACATTCAGAACAGAACAGCAAGAAGTATCCAAACCTCAAATTTCAGTATAAGAATCATCCTTCCACTAAACATACCTGTTGAAAATGGCGCTCCAACCCAATGAAGGATTTGCCGCTTGCACCCTCTTGGACGTTTGTGGACGGTATTCTATCACCATTTTGAGATTTTTTTGTTTTTGGTGGCACGTAGATGAAGAAGATGTGAGGGGACATGGTCAGTTTTGTAGTATTTAAAGAGCAACAGGATGAAAAAGTGGTGCCTAAAGAAAGTTTTTGAAATGAAAAAATTGTGCCAGCAACTTTAAATTTTGATTGGGATAAGATAATTTTGGTTGGGATAAGATAGGATTAGCATCAGGGAAGTTTGTTAAGCTGGTAAGAAGATAAGTAACATTAGGAAGATTTTTTTGGGGACAAAACTCGAGCATGCTTCATACGGGGTCGCCCGATCTTCTCGACATAGGATGGATACTCGTGGGAGTTTTAATGAATCGCAATGATCCTCTAATGTTAGTGTAAGGGACGAATACTCTTTAACCCACCAAAACACACTCGTGTCAATTTCACCAACCACCAAGCGAAGATCTATCGTGCACCCAATTTTCAGCGGAAAGGCTGAATGATCTTGATTGAAGAACACACCTAATTCATCTCAGAACTTCGGCAATCACAAGGAACTCAAACAAACTTTAGTAGATTAATTTTTCTCAAAGGTGGTCTGATCCATTGCGTAGCCCTTGAAATAAGATTTTCAACGAGTCTAAGAACACTCAAATCGAACTCCGTTTATGAAAGTTATGGCCTTTTTAGTAATTGTCTATCAGGCTGTCCCGAACCGAATCCGAATTGAGTTCTGAGTTGAATCCAAGTTTGAATTGGGTTGAGCACATGGAAAGTCCAAATTGAGCTTGAAAATCTTGTCCAAAACTTGTACTTTAAGTTCTTGGGTTCTCCCTGTTGTGCTCTCACCACATGGGCTTTTTTTCTCCCATCCACATGGGTCTTTCTCTTGTGTACTCCATCCAGCCACATGGGCTTTGTTCTTTTTGACTCCATCCGTATGTGCTTTGTTCATTCATGTCTTTGACACCTAATGTGGTTATCCTCTTCCTTGTGTCTCTCCATTGCTTTGGTCTCGGCCTCCATCTCCTCCCTCTCAGTTTCCATATCTTCAATTTGATAAATCTGAGAATACACAATATGATAACATAAGGTAATATTTCATCCTTATGAATAACAACATTAAATTTAGTTTGGAATGAGTTTATCTGGTCATATTTCAAGCGGCACAATAATTCTTTCCGGTTGAACAATATATTTAACTGAAAAGTACAAGACACGTGTGTATCCGCATCATCCTCTCCTTCAAGAAAAGTCGTCCTCGGCTTTTGATAATATGAAATTGTATTAAACAAAAAATACAATGTGTATGCATGGTATATATATTTGTCATCAACACTTCTTCGGCTTATCTCATCATGAACTTCTAAAGGTGTAGTAAACGAAAAGAATAACACAAACGCATGGTATATGTAAGAGTCAATTGTTGTGGCATTCTCCTTATTTTGCACAAACCGATGAATATAGCAGCGATCAAAAAATATATACATTGCAATATTATTTTTCACATCATTCTCCCTCCCATAAAAGAAAGTCGTGCTTGACTTTTCTAATGACATGGACAGATCATTAATGGGCAAAATCAGATTTAGTTGTTCAGATATGAAAAAGAAAATTTTGAATGCCTTTCATACTTCAACTTCGCTACTCTGAGTATTTTTAAATGATTGCACATTAAAGGATAAACAAGTAGGCTTAAGAAATATTTTTAAACAACAAGCACAATTGTTGACACTCATTTCATTGTGATCATGATATGGCACAAAAGGTTGTTTATCCATAATATACAATTTTAATTCAACAAGCTTATACATACAATGCAAATATTGTGAACATAAAATTTATCATCTATTCCATAATCTCCAATCAAATTAAACTTATATGTATAGGTATAGGTACTAACTAGTGATCTTGAATATGAAATTTTAGCAACATTATCAATCACACTAGATAACTCTCTAGAATTATCAAACATGATATAGCACAAAAAATCATTAGGAGATATTCTAGTAAGAATTTTCTTATAAGTGATCAATTCCACATTATGTAAATTGAGCATAGAAATTTCAGAATATAAAGTTTTCGGTTGATCATATAAGTTCTCAAAATTACTCACAATTGCACAATTAAATTCAGCACTAATAGTGTTATCTTTGTCGTTCTTCTCAGATGATGTAGGTGCTGGAGGTTTAAAATTATTAGGATGCACCCACGGGGCAGCAAACACTTTATCCCTTCCTGTAGTTATCTTCTCATTTGACTTCAAAAGTGCTGGTTGTTGGATATTCAATTCTTCATTTTTAATGTCAACCTGTACAATATGAGAAACAACACTAGAAATAAACATTAATGTGTTAGGTTCAGATGCATCATCACTTTGTTTATCTTCTACTTCTCTCCTTTCTTTTGGTGTCTCTCACACTCTCAATTTGGATACTTTCAACCTTACCTATAGTGGAATCACATAGCTCACTCTTTTATCACTCTCACTCAATTTGGCTATGTGGTTCTCATCCTCGCATGGGTTGTGGTGTATATCAAGAACTATATGCAGCTTTGGAATATCACTATATGTCTTCTTGACTGAAGGAAAAGTCCTATGCTCGGTCTTCTTCTCATGTGTCACATGAGTAGAGGCAGCAGAATTGAAGTATGGACAGGGAGAAAACTGTGGTGTACGTCTCTCCATAAGTCTCTTCTCCTCTTAAATAGTACAATTCACAAGATCTTACATACTACCAAAATATCTATCTTAAAGTGTAGCGACGATCTTAGAATTCAATCCTCCTTTGAAGTATGCCTTCTCTTTTGATGCACTAATGACACCGGCACGACGTATTATATCTCGTGGCTCAAAATAATATTCTTGAACAGTATTACTCCATTGTGTAATACACTCGAAATAGCAAAGCAATCCCCGTGCATAATAGGATGGCACAAATTCTCTCATCATGAGTGCCTTCAAATCTGACCAAGATTTAATGAACTTGTTTCCAAATCGTTAATGCCACCAACTATAAGCATAATTTTTAAATTCTGTAGTGGCATACATCACCTCTTGGTCTTTGGGAAGCATTTGAAATCTAATTATTTTCTCCATTCGTCATTCCCACTCAAGATACTTCTCTGGATCTTTACTGCCATAAAAAGGATTATAGCTATCTTCTTCTTATTGTGGATGAAGTGCCCGCACAATATCATTCACGATTTTCGAGCGTAACACTTTCATTTGATGATTGAATTCAATGCGGTGATCTTGCACATCTGTCCTGAGTTGTCTTCCCATTGCGGCTATGCTAGCTACAAATTCTTGCTTCATTACACATCTCATTGCTTGATGTTAGAAACGTCACCATAGCTATCTTCTCCACCTGACATGGTTAGTGGCACAAAAAAACACAAATACGACAAATATATATGATATGTGGAGTTCTCTCAATCTCACTTTTTCCTCTCCTAAGTAAAGTTCTTACCTTTCAAAGTGAATTGAAATCAAAAGAAACTTACATTTAATAGTGGCTACAATAGCAAGTGATGATCAAGCGAATTTAAAAGTGACTCACAATTGCATGACAAAGGATATTTAGTGGAGTTTAGTTAGAAAGTGTTTATCATATACAATCTGAATTTCACGATGTTGTTGAATTAAGTGATAATCCAAGTTCGAAAACTCTTGTCTATGTGCTGATCCAAAAGATATAAGTGAAGTATATGAATGCATACGCAATGATCAATGTGACTCAATGCAAACAAAATAATGAGCTAAAAGAAACAATCGAAAAATATTAGCTCGTTTTGCACCACGTACTAAGAGAGACTCTAGCCAATTGCAATAATATGAATTTAAGGGCACAAGATTGCTCAAAGAAATTAAATACACAATCTAAATTTATGGACTAAGGTTAACTCACCCAAATTCGGCCAATGCTTTCTTTTCTTGTTCTTTTTTTTGCTCAAGCCGTGGCTTCTCTTCTTTTTTTAATCGGCTGCCTTTTGTTTTTTTACTCAAAGGTCGAACTAGGTTTAATTGTTCCTTAATTATACGCAAGTCCAAAGTTACTCAGTAATGTGCAGATAATTCTAGAATAGCCCAAAAGCAATTATCAAAGACTAGTCTCAAGGGTCAAAGGATTTAAGAGAATACCTCAACAGATGTTTGGAATTCGAACCATAACAAATTTCGGACGGTCCAAACGTGTCCGACTAGGATTCTTGGTGGTGGCTAGGGTTTCTTGCCAAATAAGTTCGAATATGATAATTTTCCAAGATACGCAAAGATCTTGCATGGATAGCCAGATCAAGAATTCAAATGGGAAATTGAATCTTTTTTATGCTAATTGAAAGATCAACTAGCGGATTTTGAATAAAATTGGAATGCAATGGTTAAGCCACGTAAAAGACACGATGATCAGCACGTAAACAAAATTTCTAATGGATCAAGACTTAATAAAACTCACAAAATAACATATGCGAAACTAGGGTTTGGATTTTTTTTTGTGCAATTTTTGGTTTAATGGACTATAGGACAGAAATAAATCAATCTAAAAACAACGGTAAGTATCCTACCGAGTAAACCGCGCTCTGATACCAAGATGATACGGGGTCGCCTGATCTTCTCGACGTAGGAAGGATACTCGCGAGAGTTTTGATGAATCGCAATGATCCTCCAATGCTAGTGTAAGGGATGAACACTCTTTAATCTACCAAAACACACTCGCGTCGATTTTGTCGACCACCAAGCGAAGATCTATTGTGCACCCAATTCCCAGCGAAAAGACTGAACGATCTTGATTGAAGAATACGCCTAATCCTTCTTAGAACTTCGGTAATCACAAGGAACTCGAACAAACTTTAGTAAATTAATTTTTCTCAAAGGTGGTCTAATCCATTGCGTAGCCCTTGAAATAAGCTTTCCAACGAGTCCAAGAATACTCGAGTCGGACTCCGTTTGTGAAAGTTATGGCCTTTTTAGTAACTGCTTGTCAGGTTGTCCCGAACTGAATCCGAATTGAGTTATGAGTTGAATCCGAGTTTGAATTGGGTTGAGCACGTGGAAAGTCCGAATTGGGCTTGAAAATCTTATCCAAAACTTGTACTTTAAATTCTTGGGTTCCCCCCTTTTGCGCTCCCACCACATGGGATTTCTTTCCCCCATCTACATGGATCTTTCTCTTTTGTGCTCAATCCAGCCACATGGGCTTTGTTCTTGTTGGCTCCATCCGCATGTACTTTGTTCCTTCATATCTTTGGCACCTAATGTGGTTATCTTCTTCCTTTTGCCTCTCCATTGCTTTGGCCTCGGCCTCTATCCCCTCTCTCTCAGTTTCCATATATTCAATTTGACAAACCTGAGAATGCACAATATGATAACATAAGGTAATATTCCATCCTTATGAATAACAACATTAAATTTAGTTTGAAATGAGTTCACCTAGTCATACTTCAAGCGGCTCAATAATTCTTTCCGGTTGAACAATATATTTAACTGAAAAGTACCTATGTAATCTAACTAAGAATCTATGTAATGCTATCAATAACTAACTAAGAAGACACAGTACCTCCTGACTGTACCTAAAAGTAAAACTCTCAATTGCAAAGATGTTTCGGCAATAAGCGGTCAAAAAAGTATATAAAAAATCTAATTATCAATTCACAGGCAAGATGCTGATTTGAAAATTTTGCAACTGTCATTGGTGTGTTGAAGGATCGGCATTATTAGTGTTTTCATATAATAGTGGTTCTGAAATATTGGTCTCACACTCTACTTTGACATCGGTACAATCTGGTTCTACAACTAAATAAACGATGCAGATTATATCATTTTTCTCTATAGAATCTCTAGAAGTTTTTAAAATGATCATTAAGGGTATTTCTAGCCCTAAGAACAAACGAAGTATCTTTTGTTAAGGAGATAGAGATAGAGTTGTATTAGCATATAGAGTTTGTATTCTATTCCACATATACCTTATCTCTATATGTCATATACCCCTTATACTCTCCTATATATGGTCCTTTGGGTCTCATATCAATATACATAATATTCATAACATGGTATCAGATATTAGGTTAAAATCCTAATCTCAATCTACTTCTGCTGTTGCTGCCCTCGGGAGGATCAACCTCTACTCTCAGGGGTGGCCGATTCTCCAAGGTTGATTCTTCCAATCGTCCGTCTAGGCCATCCTCATCGAACAAAGCAAAGCAGTCAAGACTCCAGATCTGCATGCGAATCGTTCCCGGCTTTGCCCATCGACGTGTTCGTGGCCCGCATCACCTGCATCTGCGGCGTGTTCGTCATCAACCTCGTGCTGTTGTTCGTCGCCGCCGAGTACGGATACGTGGCCCTTGTGGGCGAGATGATCAAGTACCACGACGTCGCCAAGGCCGGCATCAAGGCCCGGAGCGGCTACAACGCCCTCCACATTGCCGCCAAGCAAGGGGATGTAGAGGTGGTGAAGGAGCTGCTGCAGGCGCTACCAGAGTTGTCGATGACAGTGGACGCGTCCAACACGACCACATGCAGCTCGTGCAGCGTGAGTTCACCCCGGCGTACCTCCTCTGCGACGCGCACACTGGCACCGCATCCCGCGTCCCGGACCCCGATGGCAACCCCGTCCTCGAACGTCATCGTCTGCTAGGACTGCAGCGGGGGGTTCCTCGAGGAGATGGGGGCGCCCCCGCCCCGCGCCGCGTACCCCCGCCGCCCGTGACCTGCACCTTCACCGGACCCGCCGAGCCTCGAACGCGCAGTTGTATCTCGTGCGTGGGTGCTCCCGCCGTGCCTATCCACGCCCACAACAAGCGCGGTGACCGGTCCTACTGCCTCTGCCTCAACCGCTTCGGCGACATGGGCCGCGAGGAGCTCTATGCCACGTCCGACGAGATCAGATGACGCTACCGAGGACGCGGTGGGGCGTGCGCTCCCAGCGCCGACGGAGACCAAGAAGCGTGGGTTCTACAAGAAGAGGATCTACGGGACACGCCTCCCACGCTGGCCCAAGAAGCGCCCGTGCGTAGTGCGCCGGCACCGACTGCTGCTCGCCGTGCAAGAAGGACGCGCAACCCCCTGTGCGTCGCTCCCTCCTCCCTCCCCTTTACCAACGCTATGTGCCGGTCAGTGCGGCCTTCTCCACCGTACGCCGCTTCGCCACTGACCCGGTGTCCCCTCACCGGCGCCTGCTGCAATCCGGCCGCCGGAACCCCTAGGACGAGGAGCCACTGAGTCGCCTTCCTCATGCACGCAACATCTTTCTCCTGCGCACACACGGCTGGAGCAAGAGCACCGATTGGATTAGATTCAACCAGGAGTGGTATCTTAAATACCTTAAAGCAAAAAAAGAGGTTTTTGATCTGGTCCTTCCACTGTCTTCGACGCTATCCTGACCGCCGCTGCCGCTCAAGCTGGTGTCGTCTCCACTTCGCTGCCCTCTGTGTGCGTCGTCCTCCACTTTACTGCCCTCTGTGTGCGACGTGCTCCACTTCGCTGCTCTCTGTGTGCGGCGTGCTCCACTTCGCTGCCCTCCATGTGCGGCGTTGTCTCCTTCCCGATCTCCTGATCTCGCCGCCGCTGCTGCCCAGGCCGCCGTCGCTGCCCTTCGTGTGCCGCCCTCTACGCGTTGGCTCACCCACCGGTCGCCGCCCTCCGTGTGCCGCCTCCGGGTACTCTCTGCCCTTCGGATCTGGGCTACCAGCGCTGTCGCTGCCCTTCGTGTGTCGCCCTCTGCGCGTCGGCCCACCCACCGGTCACCGCCCTCCGTGTGCCGCCTCCGAGTATTCTCTACCCTTTGGATCTGGGCTCCTGATGGCGCGTCACCTCTTCTGGCGTCTGGAGTTACGTCTTTGAGTCGAGTCCTGATTTCGTTTTCAGTCTTCCATTTGCGTCCATTCTAAGTCTGTAGTCTCTATCCTTCAGTTCGTCCAAGCCGTGCGAGTCCACAAAATTTATTATCAATCAAAAAACATAGGAATTTTGTTTTGCATGACAGCAGCCCTCTGAGTCGCGTGCAGATCATAGAAGTCGTTAAGATACTGCCGCTACTTTAGCCGCCGTCCCGAGCTTTTAAGGCCGCCGCGCTTCTCCTGCACCTCATGCATTGCGCCGCCGCCGTCTTGGACTTCGATCTGCTGCTGCTATGCCTCTACCCCCATTCCATGGCAGCAGCCGCCGCTCTTCTCTCTGAGCCACGTGTAGATCATAGAAGTCGTATGATGCTGCCGCTTCTGTAGCCGTCGCCCCGAGCTTTTAAGGCCGCCGTGCTTTTTCTGCACCTTGTGCACTGCGCCGCCGCCGTCTTGGGTTTCGATTTGCGCTGTCATGCTTCTATCTATTCCTCTTCGGCTTGATTTGACAGTATTTTTCAAGACCTGCACGCTACGACGGCATTATCAAGACTCGGACTTCGGATTTTATTTACTATTTTAGTAACAACTCTTTTCAAATGCAATGCTATTGCATACGCCTTGCATTTGAGGGGGGTGTTAATGAGATAGAGATAGAGTTGTATTAGGATATAGAGTTTGTATTCTATTCCACATATACGTTATCTCTATATGTCATATACCCCTTGTACTCTCCTATATATATGGTCATTTGGATCTCATATCAATATACACAATATTCATAACATCTTTAATTCCACAAATTGTTTATATTATGGCGAAGTTTGAAAAGTTAATGCAGTACAATCTGTGCTTCAAATTACAAGATGTAGGTAGATGTGATTAATTAACTCATGTGATACAATGACATATCGTATTTTATTAAGCTGAATAATGGATAAAGGCAACAGGGTTTCAATCCTATAATGTTATGACAAAATGTATCGACTGAAAATCTGAATAACTTGCAACAGTCAGTAGAAGACCGCTCAAGCAAAATATTCACCAAGCTGGAACTAACTCGAGCATCTAAGTGAAATTCCAACATGAGCCATTCTTCAAGGACACTGAATGGCCTCAAGTCATAAAAAATGACGAATAATTGTCACTTATATTCAATATTCAATAATTGTATCTTGCAGAATAAACAAGTAAACATGTATTTCTTCTACTTCTGGATCACTGCCCCATTGTAAGTACTACGCCAACTGAGTTTGCTAAATTCTCTACTAAATAAAAGCTGCAGCAAGTCACAAACTCAGCGCAGCTCTCCTGTGAGGAGTGCAAACTTACGGTGCTGTGATAACACACATAGTGCTATCGGGCCTTTCTTTTTCAGGTCAGTTACCTCATCGAGGAAAGATGAGTTTTCCTTGGTTCCATTGAGTACTGCTTGAAGGATTTGCAGAGGGTCCCCATGGCTAACAATAAGAATTTCACAGCTGCATGACTATTAGAACTTCAACATCCTAGACTCCTATAGTTGATAGCTTGCCAAGGCACCTATACAAATTTATCCTCTGTTAGTGGTCCATCAAGTTTCTGTATTTATCTATGCTGTGCAGACTATATAAAATGATTATATGAATTTGTCTCTCTGTAATTAATCCTGAAGTTTAGCATTCATTCTAGTTCATAGGTTCTTGACTGACAAACCATAGGACCTGTTTCAATTCTTGCCAGAGGACCAGTAGCATTATCCAGGCAGGAGAAGTCAAATATCAATTCCCAATCATCCTAGCCACTTGGCCTTAAGGATCTGGAGAAAAAGGTTGTCATAGCATGGGCTCCACTGGCAGCAGCAACTGCATAGTAACAACTTACTACTATACCTCAACGCGGTTAATGTAGCATGAGTTTTGATATTTTGTTTGATTAGGGAGTTATGCTTACAAGTTGGAGTTATATTAGATTGTTAGGGGACAGGTCAAGGCAGCCCTATAAAAGACCACAAATTGTAACTTCTGAAATCAAGTAGGAAGAAATAATTGTCTTTTTAGAACCATTACAATGGATGGTCAGCCTCTCGCTCTTTGTATCAACAAATGAAACTCTCTGGCCGTGACCTAGAAAGACAGCAATAACATAAGAAGACCAATACAGGACCAGCTTAGATGCATCGAACTCAAAACACTTGTCCTAAAAAATATGATTTATTCACCACTTCTTATCCAATCCGATTAATGAAATTAAAGCATATTCACAATTCATATCATGATTTGCTTCGGTCCAGCTTGTCAAAGCAAAGCATACAAAATTCAAGGTGCAGTAGTGCCTTTGGTCTGCTTATGTGTAAAATTACTTTTGTAAGCCAGAATACAGACCAAAATGTTTGAAAATACATAAAATGATGCAGCTAACACAATATAACATCATAAAGGTGTAACCCTATATTAACTAAAATAATAATTCAGTTGAAAAATCTTACAAAGCTACATACACTATATAGATGCAAGTATACATGGGACAAAAGAAAAGGTTGCAAGTTTGACACAGTTCAAAAATCAATAATGAAATATAGTGTGCAAGGAAATAATAAAAACTAAGATAAATGTATATAGTCCTCGTCTATGAAGTTAGAACTTCTTTGTAGACGATGTTTTTTTGTGAAGTTCCCATGAGCCTTCCTAGAAGTGTGCCGCTTGTCCTTGTCCTTATCTAGGACAGCAAGGATCTTGATGTTGCTTGTAGCGGTGGCTCTAGATAGGGCGACATACAACTGTCCATAAGAGAACACCAGATTAGGGAGGTAGACACCGATGTTCAAGATGGTCTGGCCTTAGGCCTTGTTGATTGTCATCGCGAAGCTTAGCTTGACAGGGAATTGCTTCCTCTTGAATCGAAAAGGGAACATATCATCGTCGGAAGGGCAAAGAGGTACCCAAGGTAGGAACACCTGCTTCCCGGCATGCTGGCCCAACACGATCTTCGCGTCTATCGCATTCTTCTAGAACCCCCGGACCACAAGCCTCGTCCCATTGCATAATCCATTAGCAGGGTCATTATTTTGCAGTAGTAGTTCTCGTCGAGACTCACGCCAAGGGTGGTGAAGGAGAAGTGACCATTGAAGAATCTAATATTATCTCGGAAATGCTTGGGGTTAGGATTTGCGCTCAACTAAAGCCTCTGAAATTCGGTTGGCGGCTCTGGGTTCAACAACCTAATTTTACTGTTACGGCAGCAGAACCCCTTCGACTCATATTGGAACTTCTTCGCGCCACATTGGTCGCAGTCTTCCATAGGCTTCAGCACATGCGTGCTATGAGGTATATTGCTATAGACATGATCGTAGGGATCGTGGATGTTTGAGCTCATGAGAGAAGTGTTTCCTGGCTCATCAAAGTATGTGTCCTCCATCGCATCGTCACCTGGATGGGTTTAGAGTCAAGGGGTTATGGTGGGTACTACATGCTACAAAAAGGATCGACGAACGTCATTGGAAATACCTCCACCAGCAAACATGTAGTACTCAGCATCCATATCTCTTCAAGGATTGTTTCCAAACCACCTGATATTTGGTTTAGTTTAGAAACAGTTCATTTAGTTTTGCGAGAAGTGAATAAGCTATGAATGTTACCAACAATCATAACAAAAGACTGTGTTGAGGGCTCTAGTACATCAATGATGGGTGAGCTCAAAGATGCATTTTTATCGTATGAAGGAGCATCTTCCGGACACTCATAGCAATGGATTCAGCGCATGGTGCGTCTTTTCTAGCTGCATAGCTAGCGTTACGCTATTCTAGCAGTGTTTGCATCTCCTCTGGTGGTAATCTATGTCTGGCTGCTCTCCGACGTGCATTGACCGCCTGCATACGCCTTGGTGATATAGGTTGTGTACGTGCTCATCGTCTATCATTAATTGCTTGCCTCTGCTTTGGTGTCAAGCTGTGCTTGCGTGCTCTATCATGTTCTCGCCTTGCTTGCCTTTCATGCATTCCTAGCATTTCCCCGATCGCGTATTGCTTGTCTTTGCTCAGGTGTAAGGCATGCATTCCTAGCATTTTGTTGATCATGTATTGCGTGTCTTTGCTCAAGTTTAAGGCGTGTATTCCTAGCATTTTGTCAATCATGTATTGCTTGTCTTTAGTCAGGTGTAAGATTTGCATACCTGGACGCATCACATGAGCGCTTTCTTCCTAGATAACCTAAAGATTAGATAAACTGATGTTCAATGGAAATAATGATGGCAAATGATATATTATGAGCAATCTAATTCTAGTACCATTGGAGTTTTCACCTTGTTCCTGCGTCCCATTTGATGTGAGCATGCTATGGGAAGGAAATGTTGAAGCTAGTTGATGCGACAATTCTTCATCATCCGAGGACGAATTATTATGGTGTATGTAATTTGATGGTTCATGTATAACAACACCAGTAGGTTCACATGGTGCAAGACTGAGGCGACATCTTTTTGATACATTTTGTTGTTCCACCAGTGTTGTAAAAATTCAAAATTGAATTAATAATGTTTTTTGTCAGACTCAAGATTTATGATAATGACTAGTAAGGTGCCCGTGCGTTGCAACGGAAAACTAAATAAAAGTGATGCATACTATCAAATATGATCTCAAACTGAATAATAAATATCAACTTTTTCTTACGTCATCATGTATCAAACAAAACATACATGTTCATACTCGTAAATAAATCAAGCATCATATTAGTAAAGCATGATAGAACAAAAAGACCAATCAGTATCCTTCCTCGTAGCTGAAAGCTCCTTCCTCGTCTTTGTCTTACCAGCACCACTTTTAAGAACAAGAAAATTCATATCAAGGAGCAAAGTTTTAAGAACAAGATAATTCAGATTAAAGAGCAAAGTGAGCTTGTAAAAAATGTCATATATGATGTTTCCTGACCAGGTTTGAATGAGTGCACACAAACTTTTTGTAAGAAATATTATCCTCTCAACGTTAACTCCAACCAATCAGTATTCCTATACATACATAAGATATCATTTAGACAAGCAATAAATTCACAGGCAGTAATCTAGGCTGAAAAATTGAAAGCTTCAATAATTTGATGTTAGGAAGTCCTGGAAATCTTGTTCCACACTTGACAGTTCAGAAATCAGAATACAACCACACATGAAATATTTCCAATATGGATTAATCTCTAACTGAGCACACTGTCTTGGAAAATCTTGTTCCACACTTGACAATTCAGAAATCAGAATACAACCACACATCAAATATTTCCAACATGGATTAATCTCTAACTGAGCACACTGTACAGCAAAAAAATAAATACCTTTACACATTGACAAATCGTATACAAGGGAACGAATAGCAGAAATATTGTTATGCTGAAAGCCTGAAACAAATAGAAAAGGATATATCTCAGCTCAAGATAATAACATTACATTATTTCTTCAAACCAAAAATTGTAAGTCATGCACAAGTGAAAAATATATTTCCAGGCATGAGAACATTGGTGAGCTTCATATCTAAATCACTAACCTTCTGCAATAAGATTCTTGCCCAACTTGTTAACTATCAAAGCACCATCCTCTACAGCCTTCGGCCGTCTTACTCAAGCCATTCGCCCCTGCCTCCCACCAGCCACTGGAGCCCTCCACATCCCTTCACTGCCTCCCATTGGTGTCCTTGAATCAACACCAACTCTGAAAAGATCCAGTCATATCCAAGTAGGAGGGGACCAAATTACAACCCCCAAAAGAATTAGTAATCCTAGACTTTCTGATCAATTCAAAATTCATGTCATAAGTTCAAAATATGAATTCCTCATAGATTTCAGCAATACCTTCTCAATGCAATGAGCAGCCCAGACACACTCCTTCAGGCAAACCGACAACCATTTGTAGTGCCTAAATAACACCAGTTAGCAACCACAGAACCACCCAATTAGAATAAATTTCTAAAAGACTAAAATAAATACCTCAAAGAGTGTAAAAAATGCCCTCACCTCGACATCCGATAATCCCAGTGCGATGTGGCAACCACATCCCGGAGTACGCCAATGGCGTCCTCGTTGAACCTCCGCACCCGTGCCACGACGAACCTGTGCTGAGTCGGCCTTCATGGCAACCATGACCTCCCTTGCCAGTGGAAACTAAATACAATTGTACACCATTCCTGAGGCAATCAAAATTCACAAAGAGCACTTTCTTCTGCTCACTCTCATCTATGGTTATGCAACAATGAACTCATTACTGAAAGGCTGAACCGTTTAAAGATGGAGGGAAAAAGAAACTCACAGGTTCAGAGATCCCCCAGAGTGTGTGTGCTTGAGAGCCTCAGTGTAGTCTTGCTCATGCATAAATATAATTCCAGCGATCAATCGCAGAACAAGATTGCTTCCTATTGCCGAATCACTCAACCATTCCTTAAGACTGGAGATTGCACCTTCCATCCAAGTTGCACAAAGAAATAACATATAAGTATTTCAATGTGTATGGAATGAGAAGAAAAAATAATAGGAAAAACTAAGAAATTACCACCCATCTTTCTAGGTTTTAGCTATACTAATGAAATTTTAGTACATGCACCGAAAGTAGGCTATTTAAATTTCTTTGAAATATATTTTGAGCATGCCATCATCTTGTTGGAACCTTGATAGATACTTCTGAGCTTTCGCTATCGTGGAATTCTACAGATTTAAACAGGAGCACCTTTAAAGTGCAAAACACAGACACATTCATGCATGCACAAGTGTGCCATCCTCTGATATTTTACTAATGGTAACAGATAGCAATTGTCCTATACTCCTGTTTCACAAAGGCAGTAACACCATCCACAACCATAATTTTAGTAATGGTAACGGATAGCTTCTTCACCATTAGGAAAGTATCGCTGCAAGACCTGGCTAATAGTAAAATAAATCGACTAATATAAAAAAATTGACTTGATTAATGTGCATCTTACAATCTATGAGTCTCCATCATGAATCTACACTATCCGAAGCAGTAATATATTACCTTTGGCAATCCAAGCGCAAGGTAGTGAAGCACACGAGGCAGCTGAGGACATCATCAAACGTCAGGCCTTTCCTCCGCTTCACCCACTGCTCATCAACATCATCCAGGTCGGGATTGTAGAACTATCTTCATGTGCCCAAGGTATCAATTCAGGTATTCAACAAAACTTTTTTCTGAATAGTAAAAGTATAACTTATCACTTGTGACAACTTCTAAATAGGGCAGATGCAAGGGAAGAAAAGAACAGCTACAAGCATAAGTTATAATAGTATCATTCATTATTAAAAGAACGACTCATCGCTCATGGATGGCCACCGTGGAGACCCTCGACATCGATGGCAACTGCCCGATTGGGCCACCGTGCACCCCATCTTGCTTGAATCTGACTGTCGTGCACACCAGCGGCACGGGGTGGGGAGGAGAAGGAGGCGGCGGTGACGCGGGGTGGGGAGAGGAGGCGGCGGCGGCACGGGGTGGAGGGAGGAGGGCGGCGCGGGGTGGGAGGGAGGGGAGGAGGAGGTGGCGCGGGGTGGGAGGGGGAGGAGAGGAGGAGGCGGCACGGGGTGGGGAGGAGGAGGAGGCGGCGACGCGGGCTAGGGAGGAGGCGGTTCGGGGGGAGGAGGATGCGCAGTCAGGGGGTGGCGGGCGGCGCGAGGCGGAGGAGGGGGGGAGGGCGGGAGCGCGGGTCGGGCGAGGAGGTGGGGAGATACGGGGAGGGGAGAGTGGCGGCGCGGAGAACGGGGAGAGGACTCGGCGGCGCGCGAGGAGCGGGGAGGAGGCGAGGGCGGACTGAGGAGGCGGGGAGGAGGAGGCGGCGGCGCGGGGTGAGGAGGAGGCGGTGGCGGCGCGGGGTGGGGGGAGGAGGAGGCAGTGGCGACGCGAGGGGAGGAGGAGGTGGCGTCGCGGGGCGAGGCAGGGTGGGGAGCGGAGTGGGAAGGAGGGGAGGAGGCGGCGCGCGGGGTGGGGAGGCGCGCGGAGGTGGGGAGGCGGAGTGGATGGAGGGGAGGCGGCGTATGAGGAGGCGGCGTATAGGGTGGGAGGGGAGGCGGCGTCGTGTGGGGTGGGAGGGAGGGGTGAAAGACGGTTCAGATTTTATCTCGTAATCAGATCGAATGGTTGAGAAGAGAGGAGTGACGACGGGTCAACCACCAACTCGTTCTTTTATAATAGTAAAGATTATATTATATTCAGTTTTAAGGCAGAGCATAACAACCTTCCCTTCCTTTGTTGGAGCATCGGATTGGAGACGATGATATTTTATGTAAGATCCTTTATAACAGAGTAAATTACACAAAATCACATAACAAATGGTTTATAACAAATCGGCCTACTTTATGAGTATCAAGGGAGCACGCAATTAAGCGAACCACAAAAATATAATGAAGCAAGGAAGTGTAATTTTACTTACTGTATTTTCAGTCAACAAATCTTTCACAATTGGAATGAGAGATGGAACATTAATAACAATTAATAAGCTTACAAACAAAATTTCAAAACAACATACAATTAACAAAGAAAGAAAACATATTGTCTTCCTTCATAACAGAGGAGCAATACTAGGTAATCCATGCATTTGATAGATTTTTCCAAGCAGTGAAAACATATTGTCTTCCTTCATAACAGAGGAGCAATACTAGGTAATCCATGCATTTGATAGATTTTTCCAAGCAGTGCAGATGCATCGTCAATAAATAATAGAAGTATAAAACTGCACTTTTCAAAGATCGTCAATCTTTTCCAGCATAACTTATGTCGCCTTTGGTAAGTTTCTTTCTATTCCAAGCTTATTATTCATTTCGCTAAAAAAGCTTATTATTCAAATGTCAACCTTTTTCAGAGCAAAATTAATAAGATACTTTCAACATAGTTTAACTCTAAGAAGATACGCAATGATATGTAATTCGCTCAATGCCTAACCCACCCATGGGCCTTCACATTAACAGGCCAGGGTATAACAGACTAACTTTTGTGCCATTCTACTCTTCGATAGCATATATGCAAGATACTTCCTTAAAACAAAGTAGACAACACTAATTGTTGGTACAAAAAGCTATTGACAGATAAGTGCACATGGAACTTAAGTTTGTAAGCAGCTGTCATATTTCATAATCCTCATTGCTAGGTAAACAAATTAAAGGTTGTAAGATCAAATAGGAAAAAGACACTCTCCAAAATAGTCATATATTTAAACGAATCAATTCCACATTAGTATGACAGTTAATTGTAATCAACTACTGGCACAAACTGGTATCCACAAATAGGCTTCTTAAACAAACTCACATGAAATTATGATGTTAATGCACCCTGTTGTAGGGGTGGCCCCGACCTAAACCCAGCTAGCCTGTTGAGAACTATGTAATAAGAAAGGCTTCGGTGTGAAGCTACGGTTGTAAAGACACTCCTTACGATGATACGTATATATGTATATACATATATATATATATATACACATATGTATATACATATATATATACACATATGTATATACATATGTATATACATATAAATATATATACATATATATATACATATATATATATGATATCGAGTCTTGGGAAAGACCCAAGAGGTCATTTGCTTACCTAACTCTCCACTACCATACCTCTCTCTCTGTTTGGTCCGTAGCCACAACAGTTAGCGCTGTCCGTGGGGACGACGGAAGCAAACCTCAAGACCGCAAGAAGAAGGATGGCACCGAAAAAAGCTTCATCATCGGCGGCGAGGAAGAAGGAAGCGGCCGCGGCGAGGCCCCGCGTCAGCACCAGAGCCTCGGCATCGGCGGTCGGGGGCGAAAATGGCGATACTCATCGCGCGACCATCGATCCCGCTACAACCGACGCCATCGGCCCCGCCACCACCGACGCCATCGACCCCGCTACCACCGACGCCATCGGCCCCACCACCCCGACGCCATCGACCCCGCCACCACCGACGCCATCGACCCCGCCACCACCGACGCCATCAACCCCACCCCCATTGACGTGACGATCGGCCCCAACCCGCGCGTCGCACCCCAACCCGCCATTGGTGTGACGATCAACCTTGACGACACCGGCCGGGCGCTAGGGAGTGGTAGCCTCGACGACCGTCGAGGCGCGACCACCGTCTCTACACCCGGTGCGGAAGTGCCAAGCGGTCCCGCCGGCCACACGGGGCCCACCGTCAGCATTGAACTCCATCGCACGGACGGGCGGAGCAACCTAAGAGCACAAGCAGCGGTCGCGACTACCTCGGCTGTGCTACCAGATGCGTCCGTCGCTCCATCTACGCCCGCAATGGAGAACGCCCTACTAGCAGCCCTCGGCACGCTCCAGCAGGAGCTGGCAGATCTCCGGAGGGCCGTGCGAAGAATGCAAGAGGCTCAGAGTCAGCCGACTCCGCCGATGGTCGCGTTGGAGCCCGCGCCCGAGCGGGCGGACAGCCGCGACGCCCCTACGTCTAGTCGCACTTCGCTACGACGGGTGGACCCGGAATCCCCGCTATCGGCGGGCCTACAACAGGCAGCGCGGCCGGAGGATTTTAAATTCCCCAGCTCCGTCACGTCGTACAAGGGCGATACGAATCCTCGAGAATTCGTGCGCGTGTACGAGACTGCCATTGAGGCGGCAGGCGGAGATGACACCACCAAGGCGAAGGGGCTCCCGCTCGCGCTGCAAGGAGTGGCGCTCTCATGGTTCTTCACCATCGAGCCAAGCTCCATATATGCATGGGAGCAGGTTCGCGACCGCCTCTACAACAACTTTCAGGGGAACTACGTCGAGCATGTCGACGCGGATCAGCTCTTTGCAATCAAGCAGAAGTCATCGGAAAGGCTCCACGAGTACTTCAAACGCTTCGCGAAGGTCCGCTGCTAGGTCAAAGATGTCGACGAGACAACAATCATCAATGCGCGTCACGAGGTCCCGCCCGGGGCCGGCCGGCCGAGTACAACGCGACGGAAGCCAATCAAGGCGATGGCGGCTCTTGATAAGATCAAGGAGTACGCTCGAGCGGAAGAAGACTCGAAGCGGCGCCAGGACAACGACGCCGATGTCAATCCAGCGGGAGGTGTCGCGAAGGGCGTCGACCCATTGAAGGCAAGTCCTCGCGAACAGCGTGGCGGGAGGCGTCGAAGGGCGTCGCCAGCGCAAGGCAGCGGTCGACAAGCCCAGCCGCGGCCGTCGGACATCCCGGCAACCGATGCGTCTTCGGCGTAGAGGCGGCTCGAAGACAACGCCCCGCCAGCCGCGGGGCTCGGGCTCGGCGGGCGGCGGCGGCGGGGTCGCGATGGTTGGGCTCGCGTGGAATACGGAGATCAACACCGCCCACAGTGGTGCGAGGTGCACAGCCCAGGCAATCATGACACCCGCTCCTGCACCACCATCGCGGCGCCGGCTGAGCATTGCGGGGCGAGGATCCGCGCGCCACCCGTCGTGGCGCACGTTCGGCGACCAGGCGGCCTTGAGGATTCGGGATCGAGGCGCGGCCTCGGGAGGGTCTCCGGCGGATGCAAGTCCAGTGCGGCGGCCTCGGGAGAGCCCCTGCGGATCCATGCCCTAGAGGCGTCCCACGCAGATCATCAACGAAATCTCCGGAGGCTCCTCCTTGGAATTCGCCTCGAACAGCAGCGCAAGGCCTACGTGAGAGGCTACACCATGTGGCGGCGTACCCGGCCCGAGCACCGCGCGGTGGCGCGCAGACGATCACCTTCACGCTGCCGATGCCGGCGTGGAATTCCCATCGGGATCCCCTAGTCATCCGGTCGCGATTGCTTTGGGTGCGACGCCCGCGCGTCTGGTCGATGAGGCGACTCGCGAACATCTTGTTCGCCGCGGGCCTTCGACGGATGGCGATCCTCGCGATCACCTTGGCCCCTCAAGAGTTCCGTGCGGGGCTTGAGGTCACCGCTATTGGCGCCGGGCCAAATATGTTTCTGGTCTCCTTCGGCCGGAGAATGGCGTGCGCGAGCAAGGGCGCCACCTTTGATGTCGTTGATATCCAATACCCCTACAACGCCATTTTGGGAGACCGATCCTTAATTCCTTTGAAGCAGTACCACACCATGGCTTCCTATGTGTGAAGCTTCCGGGCCCGCGAAGTGTTATCACCATTCTCAGCGACCAGCACGTGGCTCGGCTCTTGGAGCATGGAACCCGAAGCCCATGCCTGGGAGCTCAAAGCGGTACCTAGGTCGGGCGCATCGTACATGCCTGCGGGCGGCCAAGCACTAGAGGCTTCGCATCTCACCACCACGACGGCGAGTCCAGTGATTAGTTCTTAACCTTTTGTACTCGCTTACCCGCGCAAACGGGAATTTAATAAAGTTCGCCGTTTACGAAACTGTTTATTACCCCCCCACCAAAGATGTGCGGAAGCGCGCCTCCGTACGCACTCTACCGAGTATAAACAAGACGCAGAGTTCCGCGCACGCGTCGGTGTCACTGCCGCGCGTACTCTCCGGAGTATAACGACGTGGTTGATGTTCCCACGCACCCCCCACCAAAAATGTGCTCCGCACGCACTCCCTAGAGTATAAAAAAGACGCAGATGTTTTCCCTACGCACTCTACCGAGTATAAACAAGACGTGGAGTTCCGCGCACGCGTCAGTGTCACTGCCGCGCGTACTCTCCGGAGTATAAAGACGTGGTCGATGTTCCCACGCACCGCACGGAGACTCACCTCCGCACACGCACCGCACGGAAACTCACCTCCGCACACGCACCGCACGGAGACTCACCTCCGCACACGCTCCGCACGGAGACCCACCTCCACACGCACTCCATAGAGGTCCGCCTCCGCACGCACTCTACGGAGTATAAATACGACGTAGCGACGAGGTCCGCTTCTGCACGCACTCTACGGAGTATAAATAAGACGTAGCGTTGAGGTCCGCCTCCGCACGCACACTACGGAGTATAAATAAGATGTAGTGACGAGGTTCGCCTCCGCACGCACTCTACGGAGTATAAATAAGACGCAGCGGGGGGACGCCTCTGCGCGCACTCTACGGAGTATAAATAAGATGCGGATATTTTCTCTGCGCACTCTACTGAGTCTAAACAAGACGCAGAAGTTTCGCGCGCGCGATGGCGCACCCTCTGGAGCTTAACTAAGCCGTGGTTGATAGTCCCACGCATTCTCCGAAGTACAAACAAAGACGCGGATGTTTTCCCTGCGCACTCTACTGAGTCTAAACAAGACGCGAAAGTTCCGCGCGCGCGATGGCGCACCCTCCGGAGCTTAAGTAAGCCGTGGTTGATAGTCCCACGCATTCTCCAGAGCACAAATAAAGATGCGGATGTTTTCTCTGCGCACTCTACTGAGTCTAAACAAGACGCGGAGGTCCCACGCACGCGCTGATATTGACACCACGCGTACTCTCCGGAGTATAAATAAGACGTGGACGGTCTTCCCACGCACTCGCCGGCGTCCGCATCCAACGGCGCACGGGCACCAGAGGCTCCCCGCGCTTCCAGCAAACCGCGGGCACGCGTTGTGAGGCGCGCGCGGCGTGGAGCAAGCGCACGAGCTCAATAGCCAACTCTGCGAAGAGCCAAAGGCTGAGTGCGCTCGGCGGCGCCACGCGCCGCGGGCCTCAGCGCAAGAAAGGCTACAGCGGACGCCCAAGGCCACTAACGTCTGAGCTCGGGGCGCAAGACGGAGAGCGCCCAAGCCAGTCCGTGGCCCACCACGGCGCCAAGCCCCCTCCCTCACCCCAAGCGTCCAATGGCTAGGGAGAGGCGGGGAGAGGCGCGCGCTGTGCGGGACAGCACGGCGGGATGCGGCCTCGCCAGCGCCACATAGAAGCCCACTCCTAAAGCTAGGTGCGGCCTTGATGAACTACAAGTGAATTGTCCACCACCCCGCAACAGCCACTGAAGGGAAGGCGCACCGCGGTGTCGCATCCTCCCGTGGGGGCGGAATGTCCGACCCTGCGATCGCCCAGCGCAAGATCGGCGCGCCCGAGCCCTCGGCTACTTCTCGGCGGCTGCGGCGCCGAGGAGGCAGCAGCAGAAGATTGTCGGGCGTGATGTGCGGGAAGGCGAGTGCCATTTCACGGCCACTCGCCCCTTTTAAAGGGCCACAGGAGCAAGACCGCGGACTTTACGCGCAAGAGTCCGTCGCTCGATGCACGTGGTGCGATGGTGTTGCCCCACTCCAGCCATAGGGCACCGCCAGCTACCTTCCACGCGTCCCCCTATCCCACGGGACCCGAAGCGATGGACAAGGGGCAAGAGACACGCCTCGAGCCGCATGCAGCGCCGTCGCGTGGCCGCCGCTGATCGCGCCCAGCTTGTCGTCGCTGCACGAACGCGGCGGAATAGTGGCGTCCGTGAGGCCCCATTGATTGCCGTGGGCGGGACCTGCGGAGCTAGGTCCCCGCCACTCCCTAACCCAGTATCATCCTCATCACGCGGGCAGGCGCGGCTCCCGCCACCGCCGAAGGGTAGGGGCGGGCGCTCGCGCGTCTCGCCCGGCTAGCGCCGGCCCACCGCCACCACTTGAAGGGTAGGGGCGTAACGCTCGCGCGTCTACGCCGGCTGGCGCCCGGCTCGCGCCACCACTTCGAAGGTAGGGGCGGAGCGCTCGCGCGTCTACGCCGGCTAGGCGCGGCTCGCGCCACCACCGAAGGGTAGGGGACGAGCGCGCGCGCGCGTCTACGCCGGCTAGCGCCAACTCGGCGCCACCGCCGTAGGGTAGGGGCGGGCGCTCGCGCGTCTACTTCAACTACGCGCCCGACCCGCACCTACCTCAAGCGTCTACCCCAACTAAACAACAAACTCCGTGAGAAAGTTACAAAGCGGACACATCCAACAACGGCGATGGAGGCGAATGTTCCGGCTTATCGCCATGCCGCAACAAAAGTCATACAAAACCGCGCAGGCCGACACTACTCGTGCCGCTCCGCTGAAGCGGTTCCACGCGCAGAGGCCTCGCCCGTGGCGGTCGATTGGCCGAAGTCCGGTGAGTCTTGGCTCGCCACGACGCCATAGCGACATCGGAATTCTGGCGTTGGAAATCGATGAGCCGGTCTTTGTCGGGCGGCTGCTTCGAATACAATAGCGCGGTTGGTCAATGCAAGGGAAATAATCCTTGCTTCATTCGCAAAATGGAGTACATAGATTACAACACACACCGCGCACACGAACTTGGTCACACGCCTCGGCCGTCGCGCCGTCATCGTCGCGGCGGGCAACTCCGTCGACCATTCGCCAAGGCTACCCGCCAGTAAATGTTCGCGCGACTTCACCTTTGCGGCGGTCTCCCGAGATACTCCCGGATCCGTTCGTAAAAAAACCAAACAGCCAGTCAAATGGCGCGAACGGCACCCAACATCACCCCGGCCCCCGCTGGCACTCCAACAACGAGTCACCTAGCTCATTGATATGTCGGCGACCGGTCTTTGAAGAAGCGCCACGCCGGCACACGCGGCCGCGTAGGAGCAATGGTTGCCAAAGGTGGTCGCGGCGGCTGGCCGGTCCGTCGCTTCCCAATCGTCGAAGTGTCGTGAAAGCTCTTCGGGCCGAATGAGCGGGGTGGCACCTCCGCAACGAGGTTTTCAAGGGTCCCCTCAAGGACCAGCATAGCCTCCCACGCCGTCACCGAGGCGGCACCCAGCGCCTGATCCCGCTCCCTTAGAGACGCAGCAAGGCGGCCGTTCTCCTCCGGCAAGGCAATTTCTTTGGAGTAGGCCGTCCGCTCCTCCGCTTGCGCTTGCCGAAGTCGGCGCCACATGCTCGCAAAGCATATGAGGCGGCCGCGCGTTAAAGCTTCTAAGAGCCGCACGCGATCGTCCTTAGCGGAATGCGCCTCCTCCGACGCATGAAGGGCTCCTTCTGCGACCCGCGGCCGGTTCTCCAAGGCCCTCCATTCCCGGACATGGGCCGCCTGCAGTGCCCGGCTAAAGGCGAAGGTCTATGCAGCAATGCAATCAATACACCTCCCAGGGGATACGTGGTGATCGGTCGAACATTTACCTCGGCTCGGAGACCTCTAGCACCCCCTCAAGCAGTCCGGGCCCACAAATCTACATTGCATCACGGTCTAAGCTCGCGGCCGCATCGTCTGCGGGCCCCCGCCACGCCGCCAACACCTCTGCTCGAGGGATGAAGTCCGCGGACGACGGACGACATCTGCGACAATAACCTCGGCGGTGCGGATGTCCCTTCTAAATGGCCGTCCCGCCTCTAAGGGCGCGTGTTCGAGAGCCATGTTGCTACAAAGGAACATGCGGTCAACCCGCGAATACTTAGCGGGCGCATCAAGAAATATTTACCTTCAACCCCGCGAAGTCGTAAGGCCCTCGCATTCACGCCGCCTCGTCAGCGGGGAGCTTGATGTCGGAACTTAGTTCCACTCGCCTTCGCCCGGGCGCATGCGAGACTAATCGGGGCGTGGGGACACCGACGCGCTCGGTGTGCAGTCGGAGTCCCATAAGGTTCAGGCACGGCTCGCTCTGACGAAACCCCGACGAGCGAAGAAGCGATCGTATCTTGCGGTCGCCGCCCGGGGAATAAGAAGGCGCCTCCGCCTCGGAAGCCGCTGCACAAGGTCCTGTGGTCGCGGGAATGGCCTCCACCCCAACATCCTCCGCGAGGGATGGCTCCGCGCCCGACATCCTCCGGGAGTGATGGCTCCGCGCCAGCATCCTCTATGAGTGATGGCTCCGCTCCGGCATCCTCTGCGAGCGATGGCTCCGCGCCAGCATCCTCCGCGAGCAATGGCGCCGTGCCAGCATCCTCCGCGAGCAATGGCGCCACCCGAACATCCTCCACGAGCAATAGCTGCGCCCAACGCCGGTGGCGGCGAGCCCTCCTCCACCGCATGAGTCGCGCGAGGCGAGCTCGGGGCTGGAACAACGCGCTCTGGCACCATAATGCCCGGGGCCTCGCTGCAGCAGTTCAACGCCCCATCCATGCCTCGTGATCGCGACCACGTGCGGCGCGTGCTCCCTAGCCGTGTATGGTCAAGGAAGGCATCCACCGCACGCGCCACGTCCTCGTGGAAGCACTGCGAAAGCGCGGGGCACATTGTAAAATAACGATACGGCGAATAGCACACGGCGGCAAAACTCCACTGCAACTTACGTGGGCCGGAAGGCCTCGGCGGCGAACACGGAGGGCGAGCGTTGTCACGGCGAAGCTTCCGTGGTAACGCGCCACTCGCGGCAAGTGGCGCGCGCCATACATGGCGAACTCCTCGGCGAGGTCGCGATATTGAAGCGGCGGTGATCCCCACAAGCCTCCGTGCCACCCACTTATCGTCGGCATCTATAGGGCGCGGGCGTGGTGTTAACCGCCACCGGCTGCCCGAGCATTCAAAGCGTTACGCTCGCCACGCGGTGGTAGAACCACCGCCTCGTCGGTCGGCCCCCGCTCGACTTCGACTCGCGGAAATATCTTCGCATTAGGCGCAAGCGAGATCGACACCGCCAAGGCGGACAACGCCTGTACCCGACACTCGCGCGCCGCCGGACGCCGTGGAGAAAGCGCGGCGATGGCGATCGGCCAACATGCCTCCGTCGCGCGGCGCCCGGTGTATCTGGCGAGGCGGGCTATCACATTCGGCGTTATCTGCGCTAGCTCAAGCCTAAGGGTCCGTAGGGCGTCCACGACAAGTCCGGCGGCGAAATCGCGCCAGACCTCGAAAGTAGGCGGCGAATACGATTGCCTCCGATGCCCGGGGTGTGGTTGGCTCGTTGCCGACGGCAATCGCACTTCCGTGGTCCGGCGGCTTCCGCCAGCGCGAAGGCTAGAACCGTCTCTTCTATCACCGCCGAGCCGGGACGCGGGAACACGGATGACCTACCCCGCGCGGCCGTCCACCATTCGTCCCACTGCGCGCGAGCGCGCGCCCTCAAGTATGTACCTCGCCGAAGCGGCGGCCGCCGTCGGAGGAGGCGGTGCTATCGTAGGCGCCGGCGCCGCGCGCGCTCGTCGCTTGTCATCGTCCTCTAGAGTTCGCGGCGCAGAGGAAGCAAGGAGGGCGAGGAGATTGGGGCGTGTGACGAGGAGCTACAAGGCAAGGCGAGGAAGATGCAAGGCGTAACGCAAGGAGTATTTAACACCTGTGTCTCCCACGATGAGCATAAGCTGGCGGGGGCGAACCGTCGCCTTCCCACGATCGCCACCATAGTGGCCCACCTACCCCGCAGCGCGCCGGTCAGCCGCGGTCGCAACAAAGAGCTCGACAAGACATGGCGCGCCAATAGCGCCCGCCATGTGTCCACTCGGAATCCAAAAAAAAAGGGGCAACTTGGCTCCACCTTCGGTGGCACCTTCACCTTCGCAAGGCAGTCCTAGGCCTACACTCGACGACGACACACATCCGCGAGCGGAAGAGGCGCGCCAGAAGGTACCCTTACCCTTCGCCTCGGGAAGCGCTCACGGAGCAACCCGTTCAGCGGACCTCGCGAAGGTCAGAAGGATCATCGCGCAGCCGACGCGCTCGTATGCGGCCTCCTCCCCCTGCGAACGCGCGACGGCCAATGGTCGTCGGAGTCTTGCGCTCAAAAATAGGCCTCCGTCAGTTCATCAACACACCAATATCCTTCTATATGTTCATAAACTGAGAAAGGTATATTTTCGATATCAAAGACCATCTCAGCCACGCCGGGAAGACGGAGGATGCCACGGTCCTCCTGGTATGTATATATACAACTGCCTCCCGCGTGAAGAAGAGCAACCGGCGGAAGTTTCCCCCGCGTGAAGAAGCATAATCGACGGAAGCCGAGGCGGCACGGTCGCTCATACGCCCGCGACATCCCCGCCGGAATGCACCTGCGCACATGGCCACGTCGGCGAGGCCTCAACCCTCGCGAGCCTGGCGACCCGCCAAGGACCCGGCTACGCCTTCGCGAAGCTTCGCCTCGCGGGCGACCCCAACCCCGAACTCGACGCGACCTTCGTCCTCGCGAGCCAACCCGCCACGCGATCGGCTCGGCACTTGACATCGTAGGCGCTGCGCGCGCCAGACGGCGCACCTTACACTTCGGTCGCCCGGGACAACCCAGCGTTCGTTGCACATCATATTTCTCCATCCCTAACACTACTGTTTTTCCCAACCTAATGTGTCCTATGTCCCCTACCATGGATGTCAGGTTGCAGCGGGCATCGGGGCCGCACATCGGGAGGAGGGCGTCCACACCGACCATCGCAAGGCCAGCCGCTCGACACGCGCTCAAGGACGCGGGACACGGCCCCGGGCTTCGAGGACGTCACGGATGCCCTCACGCGGTCGCGTCGGCCACAGCCCGGCGGTCCACCCCCTTCGCGCGAAGAGCCGCAAATCTTCTCATCAGCTCAAGAATATACCTTCTTCCTTCCACAAACATGCACAGAACCGCTCAACCGACGCCAGCCCTACCGCATGTTCGTGAGAGGAAGAGGCACATTCTTGAGACAAGCCGTCCCCACCAATGGTTCATCGCACTGCTGCGGTTGTATATATATAGCCGTTTCCGGGAAGCGCAATCGACGGGAGTCTAACCGACGTGGTCGCGTCGATGGGAGTCCAACCGACGCGGTCGCTCACGCGCATGAGACGTCCCCACCTCCAACGCCCGCCTGATCCTCCCGCATTGACGAGGCCCTTGCCTTCGCAGCACAATTATCGAGCTCTTCACCTTGCAGCGCAGATGTGACTCGCTGCGGCTGTTCGGACAAGATTCCAACGGTGGCTTGGCAGCAAACCCCGGCCGACTCCTTCGCCACAAACACACATCACGGGCGCGAGGACGGAGGGCCAAGGGCTCGGCAACATGACTTCGGCCTGTGAAGCCCTTCACCATGAGAGGCTCCTGTTGTAAGGGTAGCCCCCACCTAAACCCAGCTAGCCTGTTGAGAACTATGTGATAAGGAAGGCTTCGGTGTGAAGCTACGGTTGTAAAGACACTCCTTACGAGGATACGTGTGTGTGTGTGTGTGTGTGTGTGTGTGTGTGTGTGTGTGTATATATGGGGCATATCTAGTGCAAAAGAGTATTTCAGTGCAAAGATGCAAATGAAGATGTGGACCATCCGATCTAAATTGTGTGGCTCAAATCAAGAAAGGTGGAAGCCCCACCTCATAAAACATAATCTATGCAGGGAGTTTTCTACAAAAGTGTTTAAGTGGGATGAGTTCCCACCCACCTCCACCTTTCTTGATCCGAGCCACACAATTTAGATCGGATGGTCCACATCTTCATTTGCACCTTTGCCTGAAATACCCTTTTGCACTAGATATACCCCATATATATATATATATATATATATATATATATATATATATATATATATATATATATATATATATATATATATATATATGATATCGAGTCTTAGGAAAGACCCAAGAGGTCATTTGCTCACCTAACTCTCTACTACCATACCTCTCTTTCTGTTTGGTCCGTAGCCACAATACACCCCCAGCTCTGAGAAAAATTATATCTTATTATTACCTGTTATAGGACCAAAACTCAATGTCTTGAGGCAAGGCTATTGGTGACTAAACAGCTAATAGCACAAGACACTTAACCTTTTATTAATCAGTAAATCATATAGCTTAGGTGGTAAAGATTGAAAAATAATTGACAGAGAATGTTGGATTTCTAGAGTGTCCTTACTTAAGTGTATGAGAGTAGGAGATATGCACATTGACCGTTCAACATCACAAGTAGGACTGCATATATTCGTAGCTCTGAGAAAAATTATATCTTATTATTACCTGTTATAGGACCAAAATTCAATGTCTTCAGGCAAGGTTATTGGTGACTAAACAGCTAATAACACAAGACACTTAACATTTTATTAATCAGTAAATCATATAGCTCAGGTGGTAAAGATTGGAAAACAATTGACAAAGTATGTTGGATTTCTAGAGTTTCCTTAATTAAGTGTATGAGAGTAGGAGATATGCACATTGACTGTTCACCAGCACAAGCAGGACTACATATATTCCCATTCGATTGTGCCATCAGACTCACTACTTGGTTTATCTAGGTTGCACAAAAATGGCAAATAAATGGAAGGTTCGCATCCTTGCAGCCATGCAACACTAATATCTTCCACTAAAACATGAATTCTCTCCCTACTTCTATCCTTGCAAATTATTTCTCTAGTTATTTAGCAAATCATAATTAGCTTATTCAAATACTCTCACATATAAATTACACTGGTCAGTTTTCATTGGCAAGGTAGTAAATATACAAACAGATGATCCATAGTATAGGTATGCATGACAAAACATCCATATGCAACAAATATCAATTATAAAGCCAAAACTCAAGAAGTCCCCGTCGATTACTGGAAGCTAAAACCATGCAGCTAACTGACCATGCCATAACACACACAAAAACCAGCTGCATACATGCTACTGCACTCTTCAGGCCAACAGTTTGCATGCACATCATCGAGAGGGCAGAATCACTAATGAATGGAATACTTTTGCTGGTCTTGTTTTGTATGCTAACCTGCAAATGCAGCAATATATATACTGGATGCTACAAGCAATCAATTCAATACTGTTCCACCTTCATTTGTAGGATACAATTATAGACACTATCCCCTCTGATCAATGATCACTCTTCAGCAATAACCTAAAAGTATCTATTTTTAAGACACTATCTCCTCTGATCAATGATCACCCTTTTGCAATAACACATAGTTTACAAAAGTCCCCAACATTCATGAACCCCAAAGGCAGCAATTGTAATTGCAGGCAGAATAGCATGACCTGAAGAAACAACTTAATTGAATAGATTTCATAGAATAGTTAGACATCAGATCGAGAGAGAGGCCCAAACACTTGCCGAAGTGGAAGCGACACCTGAGGCGGCGGACTGCTTGGCGGCGAAGAACTACTCAAGCTCACACTTGATGTCGGCGGCGCGCGGCTGGAGGCATAGGGAGGCGTGGGAGGAGGCAAGTATGACCTGACGGGCCGAGTGGAGGAGTGGGGGGAGGAGGAGGCAGCGGTGCGGGGTGGAAAGGAGGAGGCGGCGGCGCGGGTGGGGAGAGAAGGAGGCGGCGACGTGGCGGAGGAGTGGGGGGAGGAGGAGGCGGTGGTGCAAGGTGGGGAGGAGGCAACGGCTCGAGGTGAGGGGAGGAGGAGGAGACAGAAGGGAGGCGGAGGTCAGCGGGGAATGCGGCGGTGAGAGATTCATGGGCGCATAATGCGCGATGAAGGTGACGGCAATAGGCGCAGAGTGAGGGGAGGAGCGGTGGTGGCGGAATAGATGGGAGGGGAGGAGGGAGAAGCGGCGGGTGCAGATGCGAGGGCAAAAGCCCAGGAAGGGGGCGGCGGTGCGAGAGGGGGCCAATGAAGAGCAGGCGGGGAAGAGGCGGAGGATGAGGAGGCATGCGGAATGGGGAGGAGACGGCTACAGAGGTGAGGAGATGTGGTCTGCGGAGGGGATCTAATCGAATGGGAGAGGGTCTGTGAATCGTTGTTTAGATGATAAAATTTATCATATATCTTTTTCGTAGATGAAAATATAAGATATACCTTTTTACACATCTAAATTGAGAATATATCTTCCTTCAATCTATTTACTTTACAAAACACCCTCCCCGCGCGCGCCACGGCAGCCGAACATTGGACCAGGCTGTCGGGCCCACCGCGGTGGTGGTGGTCACCTCGGGGCAAGGGCAGCGTGGGGAAGACCACCACCACGGCCAACCTCGTCGCCTCCCTGGCGCGGCTCTCCCTCCCCGTCATGGCGGTCGACGCCGACGTGGGGCTACGTAACCTGGACTCGCTGCTGGGGCTTGAGAACCGCGTCCACCTCACCGCCGCCGACATGCTCGCGGGGATCGCCGCCTCGACCGAGCCCTCGTCGCCCGCTGCGCGCTCCGGACTTGCGCCTGCGCCTCTCAAGCCTCGCTCCAGCCGCCCGCCGGCTCCAAGACCTCACTGGTCGCCGACGTGCTCGCCACGACGGGAGGAGAGCCGCGCTAGGAGGCGGCGAGGTTGGCCGTGGTGGTGGTCTTCCCACGCCGCCCTTGCCCGAGGTGACCACCACCACCGCGGGTGGGGCTCGGCACTCGGTGCGGTTCGGCCGCCGTGGCGCGGCGGGGGAGGGTATTTTGTAAAGCAAATAGATTGGAGGAGGGTATATTCTCAATTTAGATGTGTAGGAGGGTATATTCTAGATTTTCATCTATGAAGAGGGTATATGATGAATTTTGCCTGTTTAGATTAGCGTTGCATGGCATCAAAATTCCAAAACTAACACTGCTCGTGTAGAAATTCCACTACGCTGTTGTTTGATCGCGACGACCTCCGTCGACCGACACGCGTACCCGATCGTGCGGTCGGACCGCACGATCGCGATCTTGTAGCATGCGGTCGTGCGGTACTGCACCACATGATCGCAGCATGTCTTGGCGCCGCGGTGCTTCATGATCGCATGTTTGCTTTGCCGACCGCACGATCGATGCTACAGTGCAAACGTATGGTCCGGAACCACACGACTCGACTGTAGCTCGGTCGTGCGGTGCCGGACCGCACGACTGGGTACGTGTCGGCCAAGCGAAGGTCGTGCGGTCGGAACGGCGTCAGAAGTGGAATTTCTACGCGAGCGGTGTTAATTTTGGAATTTTGATGCCATGCAGCGACGTACCACTACTCCTCTTTTTAAGTCTTCTTTTTTTAAGTAGTAGAGATATATACTTCATAAAAATCGGTAAATATAAGTTGACTTTTGAAAACCAAGTCAATATCCAAAATGACTTTTTTTACAAAGAGAATAAAATATTATTTAAACGATATTAAACATGTTAAAAGAAACCTCCACATTAATTCTAGAAGGCTAGAAAATTCCCACGTTAATTGAATAATGATGCAGGATGACGCTTTTGCGCTTCTTTGTAAGGAAAATTGTGTAACTGTGAATCTTTGGAAGGAAATTTTATAATCGGATATATAAAACTGTCTCCATTTTCACCCCAGTTTTTTCGTCAGAAATTCTGTTGATGAGCTCGACATCGAACAACACAGAGCAAAACACTGACTTGATCTAAGCTGTAGTAGAAATTTATAATGTTCCTCATCGCTAGAACATAAAAAAAAATACTTGGGAAGGGCACAAGCTAGCAATCAAATCCAAATATCTTCTGCAACGTCCATGCTGTAGCCAGCTAGCCCCTGCAAATGCCATGAGAGCTCCCTAGCTAGCGATCAGAAACAGAAGTGCGTAGCTTTTGCCCGAATCTGTGATCAGAGTCTTGACATGCAATAAGCAGGGAGACACCTCTGTAGCCTGCTGACAGAGAAAGTTGCGGTGGTCGAGGCCATGGGTTCAGATACCCATTCTCCTCCTTAGGGAGCGCTCAGATGAGTTTTTGCGGGCGTCAGGCGACAAACGATAGTGATGGATTCTCTGTAGCAAATTTGTTTGTTAGTGATTTTTTTTGGTTTTTTGGTACTTCTGTGTTTTGTTTTTTTTTCATATTCCTTTGCATTATTCACTCTATTATTCACTCTAGGTTATGTTAGTGTTCTCAGTTTTCCTTTTCGACGCACGTATGCAGGTCTTCCCGTCCATCTGCAGCGGTAGGTGAGGGATGTTCACATAGGTACCGAACTAAACAAACCGAACCATAATGGTTAAAATTTGACCAGTATTCAGTATGGTAGACAGAAATCAGGGTTTTTTTGGAGTTCGATTTTTACCGACTGAAAACCGAGGAAACCGTAAAAAAAATATCAAATCACCTGTAGTCTTGGGCTTAGCGGTAGAGGTTGGAGCATGGAGGAGAGGGTTTCTTAGGCTATGCACGCCATCCCCCACGGCCCACGCAAGCCCAGTACCCATCCCTCATTCCCTTCGGCCTGTTGCCTGCCTGTAGCCTGTTGCTGCCTGGTGGGCTGGCCGCATGCTGTGCTACGGTGTTGCCGTTGGTGGCTACTGGGCACATTCGTGGCATGGTTCTACTTTCATTTGGTCAGTAATCAGTATTTGTACTGGCTAGTGGTAGTGTGGCACTCTTTCTTTTTAACTCAGTCATAGATATTAGAGAAGTCAATAGTTCGGTAATATGTATCAGAATCATTCAGCCAAATTCCTAGGGGCTGGTCGGCTGGGGCTGGTGCAATGGTGTTGTGGTGGACTAATAAGGTTGTTATGTCGTTTGCAATTTACATCAATTTGATAAATATGGTATTTATCAATATCATACCGAATCATATTTTAATAAAATACTATATATATCATATTTATCAAACCGTATTTATCGAAATAAAGGAAAGAACAGCCCTAATCAATTGCCAGTAAAGGTGACGACGATGAGATCCTCGGGCCTAGCTACCGATGGCGAATTCATATGCCACTCCAGCTAATGATGAACAATGCAGCTTTTTTTTTGTGTGTTCGTGGAATAAAGCCGAGCTGCGATCCCCCATGGAAGAGGCCGCGGCCGCTGGGGTCGACGAGATCGAGCAGCTGAGCACGTACGTACAGACACGGCGCGTGCAGGGAAGGCTGGCGGGCTCTCACCGCCCCGCAAAGAGACGTGGCCGCGACCACCGGCGGCGGAAAGCTGCCGGTGAGTGAGGCCCAGCGCTCGGAAAGGTTCTCTCCTGTGTGTCTGGCCAGCTAGCTGTCACCGGCGGCTCCGTGAGTGACCACCCTACGACATGCACATCAGTACATGCTTACATACATGCGATGCGTGCGTGGGACCTGTCCACCCCGTCCATCCATCGGCCACATTTGCAGCGGCGCAACATGCACAGAACCCGGCCGGGCCCGCCGTACCTGCATGCGACCACCACGTGGCCTCCACCGTCTTCTCCTGCATGTGGGCCCCCGGTTCCTTTTGCCGTCTTACATGGCATCAAAACTCCTTGGCTTGGATGGATCTACGCAAGCCGTGTACGTATGAATGCATGATCGAGGTGTCGTCGCCGGTGTTACTCGAGATATACATCTTATCCGCTTTTTAGTCCACTTTTGATTTTGATTTCTATACATTGATATTATTCATTAGACCTATCAATTAAATCTATAAGCTGCAACCTAAAACCATAATAAAAAAAAACCATAACCTTGTTATCCCTTAAGTTATCCACGTACGAGGAAGACGTAGCATTAAGCTACGGCAACTTTAACTAAGGGCATCCGTAGTGTATGGAAATATAGGGTCTTATGCTATCTTAAGGTCGACCTTATATATTACAAGGTTAATCTTAAGCAGGTCATAAGCAAAAAAGGCTTAAAACCGGTTCTCAAGCTAAAGACCTGACTATAAGAATTAAAATACAATTTTTCTTTTGAATTCTATGTTCTCTCCCCTACCAATCAATCACTGTGGCATGAGAGATATTTTTTACTGCCGAGTGGGACCCTCGTTAGAATCGAGCGGTGATTTTAAACATAACAGAGTCGGCCTTAACAATTAGGTGGGATTCATCTTAAGACCCATTGCAATATATACACTCCTAATGCTCTAATAACCTAGAGTAAAAGTACTTCCTTTCCGAGTGCAATGAAAAGGTGTATCGTAGATTCGCTTCAGATTTTTACGGATACGTTCTGAAGCTACTACTATACATATACACTGGATTGGAGTGTATATTTGCTTAAGATTTTATGTTCCTATCTGAAATAATATTTGCTTAAGATTAACAGTGTTGCACAACACTGCTAGGGGGGTAATTGGTCAACAAGATTCTAGCGGCCGGTAAGACGCGTTTAGCGCCAGCTAATTACGCGACCTTCGATGTAATTGTCTATAGTTGGCTACGAACTGGCGCGGCAATTAAATTAATAATTAACAGTATATACTCAACAAGATGTACAACGGGGTAATTAGTCAACAGGATTCTAGCCAGCTAGCTGGTTAATTCGTGTCTCGATGGTGAGCAACAAAAAATGCTTTGTTTGGGCCCCAAAGAACAACTCAGAAGTGATCGAACAGCTGCGGCGTCCGGCGCCGCCTTGTTGCACTGCTGGTGCAACGCGGCCGGCGGCGGCACGACGGGCGGTGCCGACGACCGGAGCAGCGCGAAGTTGAGGCCCTTGAAGAAGGCGTGAGCCTTCACGTCCGCGGCGCCGCGCCGCGACCCCAGGCGCGCGCGGGGGTCCTTGTCCAGGAGCCGCGCGATAAGGTCGCGCGCTGCGGTGTCCGCCGCGTGCGGCGCGGGGAAGGAGGGGAACTCGAGCGGGCGGCGCACGATGTTGCGGAGGGTGGCCTCGTTGCTCGCGCCCACAAACGGGGTGCGCCCGTACAGCAGCTCGTACAGGAACACTCCGTACGCCCACCAGTCCACGGTAGCGCCGTGCCCTCCGCCGCGCGCCACCTCCGGCGCCACGTACTCGTGCGTCCCCACGAAGGAGCTCGACCGCGCGTCCACCGGCTCCGCCACGAACCGCGGATGTGGCCGCGGTGCGGCCCGACGCCTCCACCTCCTGAGCCGGAAGAGCTGCACCTCCGGGAGGCAGGTCGGTGTCGGTTCGGCGTTCTCCTCCTCTGCCCCGTTGTTTGCCTCTTCGAGAGCCGGCGACGCCGTGGACTCGAGCGACAGGTCGAAATCGGTGAGCATGATATGCCCGTCAGCCCGTATCAGCACGTTCTCCGGCTTGAGGTCACGGTACACGATGCCCATCATGTGCAGGTACTCCAGGGCGAGGAGCACCTCGGCGGCGTAGAACCGTGCGGAGGCGAGGGGGAAGCGGCGGCCTGGCATGCGGTGGCGGAGGGAGTGGAGGTCCCCGCCGGGGCAGAACTCCATGACGACGCAGGAGTAGTCCGGGCCCGCGTCGAAGTCTGCGAACATGGTGGGCAGGAACGGGTGGTCGAGCCGCCGCAGGACGCGCTTCTCGGCGGCGGCGCGGCCCAGCTTGCCCTTCTTGGCGAGCGCACGCTTATCCACCACCTTCATGGCGTACGCGCCCAGGTGGTTCCCCTCGGCCTCGAGGCGGCAGAGGTAGACGGTGCCGATGTCCCCCACGCCGACGCGGCCGACGAGGGTGAAGTCCCGCGGGCCGAGCGGCGCCGCGGCGGCACGGATGGGCGCCCAGGCCACGTCGCCTGCGCGGTGCGGGCGCGGCGGGGAGGACGATGGGGTCTTGGCCGAGTCGAAGGAGAAGGTGGAGGAGCGGCCAGCAACACTGGCCGTGCTGCTACCGCTGCTGCTCGCGGAGCTGACGCTGGAGTTGGGCGCCGCGGTTTCCATGTCCGGGTACGGCGGCTCAAGCATGGCGGCGTTTGGAGGTTTGGGCGGGGAGGACGCGGTGGTGTGAGCGGCCATTAAATACTAGTGGTTACTTGCGTTTGATGGATAGATCTGCGGTTTGGTGTTTTCTAATGGAGGTATGCGCGTTCGGGGAAGGTCGTTGCAGGTGCTGGCTCCTTTTATAGGGAGAGTGAGCTGAGCAGCGTGAAGAAGCCAGGTTTGTCGTGTTGGCCACGTGGACGTGCCACGTTGCATGGCACACCGAATATTCATCGTGCTGCCTGACTTGATTTTTCCCTGAAAGTCATGCAATTTTTGAATATCAGATTATGCCTCCAGATTCATTAACCCTCTCCTAGATGTACACGTAAACTTTGTAAAAAAAATTACGGAAAATAGTTTAGTTTTCACAGTAATAGGAAAATTTTCATGCGTTCTTAAATAGGGCCTACAGTTCATCCAATACAGTACTGTTGCTGTCGTCTCTCGGAACGAAGCCTCACCGTCCGTTACCTCTTTTCGGCAAGAAGGTCGAATTTCAGCGGTGCTTATTTGAGCTTTGAAGTATAAGTTTATGGCTTATTTTTGTATTGTCTCGGTTAGTAACTTTTTCAGCATAATTAAATTTAAAAAATAAAAAATTATATCATCACGAACAATACAAATAAATAAGAAAAATCAAAAAACCTTAAAAATAAAAATAAAAGATGGAATTAAGAAGCCACAAGCTAAAACTCTAATGAGGTGGGCCAAAATGGTGTAACCAGTGACATGGGAAAAAAAAGGACAGCTTTGTGGACAAGTATGCAACATGGTGCATTGCAATACTGTAATACACCATGGTACATCTATTGACGTGGCTTACACCTGTATTTTTTCCTTGAAAATCTGTGCAAAAAGGCAAGATAAAATAAGGTTTTACTCTTGGTTCAAACCTATTTATACTAATATTTCTATGTAGTATGTATGCCAACACAAAAGGAAAGAAAAGACCGATAAAAATAACGAAGAAGACGAAATTTCACTAAGTGGACCAGCTGGCCCAACCCTACAACAGCCGACCAATTGGCCCAGCATGGCATCGGTAGGCCCAAGAGGGGCCACCAACAGGCTAGGCCTATAGGACGGTCGGCCTAATCACCTTAGCCTAGGACCACATCATTGCCTTACCCAGTCCATGTGTGACCTGGCCGCCCAGCTAAGTCAATCCACATCGAGTGGTGCGCGTGCATGACTTGATTTTGCGCCTTTCGTGCGTCATCTTAGCCGTCCACGTCTACACAAGTTAGCCACTCGTGCCACACCTGTCAACCACATCGCCTCTCCACCTATCTAAAGATCAAGCCACATTGCATGCCTGCCACTTTCGCCAATTAGCCAACCAACCTACACCGGCCGCCCTATGGTACAAATAGGGGGCATCACTCCCTTCTTCAATAATCAAATCATCGACCGCCACACCATCACACTCTGTCTTGTCCTCGTTCCATTTAATAGTGTAGAGACATTAAAGTTGCTAAGTAGATAGGTAGGAAGGTAAGACAAGAGTCAGCCAACGAGCCATCGGTTCTAGAGTTTCTCCTTTGGTAATTTGGTATATACCGAACTCCATGTACCTAGTTAATCTTGTATGAGTACTTATCAATAAAGTCATCATTATTGAGTACTCTCTATTGTCTTATTAGCGGATTAATATAGGACCCGACTAGTAGTAATATTGTATGACCTGTTAGTGGAGGGTTAGCAAACTCGGGGCCGGAATAAGTGCCCTCATTATATAGTCGCCTAAAGATTACCTAAGGGCATGCACACTAGTAGGCTTTGCTACTAGCGTATTATCCTAATTTGCCACTTTTAATTATATGCATGCGGAACTTATACTCTTATAGTAGTGCACAACTAAGGTATTATCTAAAGCTCCTCCAAGACCAAAGTTTAGATATCTAACCACTATCCAAATTACATTTGTACAGTTCAAATCCAATCCATACTCAAACATACACTATACATATCCATCCACATCCAAATAGCTAAAATTGATGGATATCCAAATCCAATTGGACATGGCAGCCTAGGCATTGCAAGCAGTCGTTCGTTGCTCCGCCGCCACTACAAAGGACAGCCACTGCCGTTGGGCCTCGTTGTGTGCACCAATGTCACCTTTGTGAATCCCATGTTGCCATCTTCGCCTCCTTCAAGAGTCCCCCATCACTGTGAACTCAGCCCGTCAAAGACTCGCAGAACCCATGCTGTTGGCGAATAAGGAACAATACTGCAACATCTAGATTAGAGAGGAACAAACAAAACACAGAAAACATAATTGATGGAACGCTTGAAAGCATCTAAGCCTTTAAAAATGGTTTTGGTAATTAATGACAATATGTGAATATAGGACTAATATGTTTGTTGAGTATCGTATAGGTTAAGTCCCAAAAGTAAGCATGTCAAAAGCAAGATATATGATGAAGGATGAAAAGAGGATCAAGATGGCTCAAAAAAAGGTACAAATAGTATAGGATTCCTTTTTTGTTTTTTCGATCGTAGGAGAAAGGTTGGAAGACTGGGTTATATGATAGTTGTCGTACTATTAAAAAGGATAATAGAAAGTAACTTGATAGTATGTTCCTTTGCTATTTGGATCAATCTAAGATTATGCATGCACTTAAAATTAAATTTGAAAATCAACTGTGCTCTGTCAGAAAAATCAGAAGTACCGGAGTGCATATTGCGGAACTACCGGTGTCTCGTAGTATCGATGTGAAAAGTGTGGAACTACCGGAACTCGGTAGTACCGGATGCCGAGCGGTACGTTTTTTCTAGAGAGCGTCCACTTTGAGACTTAGGCTTGCTGAAATCGGTAGTACGGAAATTACACGACGGAACTACCACAATAGGGTAATACCGCACCCGAAATCGGAACTACCGGACTTCGGAAGCATCGGAAAAATCTAGCAGTACGTTTTTTCTAGAGATTGTCGTTTTGACCCTAAGGAAATCAGTAGTACCGCGCCGATAAAATAGAACTACCGATGATCAAAACTACCGCATTTATAACGGCAGTAGTACCGCATCGACTTTCAACGGCTAGGTCTAGCACTTTGACATAGCCGTTAATGTGTGCTACAGTACTTTGCAGTAGTACTGCATATTATACAATGGTACTACTGATGTCCCTAATTTTTCAGGATTATTTTTTGTAACGGCTAGTTTTTGTTGGTGAGGGTACAAATGCTCTCTCACCAGCTTAAGGATATGTTGCTGAACTTGCATTGAACATTCTAGAGTCTTGAGCATTCATTTTACACCTCCCTTCTTTGTGTGCATTCCTTTTGAGGTGTGTGAGCCAAAATCAAGTGCATATTCATTTCAAATTGATCATTGGTATTTGATTAACGTTAAGCGAAGCTACGATTCATTATTCTTGGTGCTTGCCAGCACCTAAACGGCTTGGTGAAGGTTTGCGGGGTGATCTTTTCAAGAAGTTTGTGAAGAGACTCGACGTCGATTTGTGAGTGGTTCGGTATCCATCATCTCCAGAGTGAAGAAAAAGCAACTACTAGTGGATTTGAGGTGGAAGGCTTAATTCGTGGAGCCAGTCTAATTTGTTTGGGTTTACCTCAACATAGACTAGGAGAAACCGGCAAGTTTCCGATCACCACGGTAAAACATCGTGTGTCACCTTATATTCTTTGTGATTTTATTTGTCTCTATATATTTAATTTATTGTGCAATTTAATTGCATTAGAGCCTTGTGTAGTTATTGCTTTTAAGGTGCCTTAGAGTTACTAGAATTGTGTAGATTTAAATTGTACCTCAAATTTGTTAGAGTATTATTATCTTGCAAAAAAATTATTATCTTCTATTCACTTCCTTTTTAGTCAGTCATTTTTGATGAAACAACGCTCAAACAGAGGAACCATGCAAGCCACTAGCAGAGAGACTAGAAGGTGTCCGAGGAAGCCGCTCACGTGCTCGCGCTCCCACGCGCCGACGACCATGCCGTGGATGCGATCTGCGGTCGCCGTACCTCGCCAGCTACGCACGCCGCTACCGTCACTTGTATCGAAGCTTATTTAACGTTTGCTCTGTGTTTGATTGTACTGAAGACTAGCTAGGCTGTATACGTACTGGCCCAATTGGACTACCCAACGTACAATCTACAATGGTTCAAGTATCCATACTTTATATTAGGCTTGATCCAACTAGATATCCAAGTCCAACTATATCCTATCCACTGTGGTCTAATACTGGATCTATTCAATTACCCATGGACAACCCAAGTCCATTCCCACCTCTACTCCTACTGGCTACTAACTCCGAGTCGCTACCTACTTTTAGATCATATCAAGCATGTGATTTATATCCCATCATTTATCGTAATCTATCTATCTCTAAAGTCCGGATGATATTTAGATACTCGCTGAACTTAGATGTTCTTACACCTATAACTTCCTTGAGAAAAATATCATACTCAGAATACTTCAAGGTGAAATGCTACAATAAATTTCATGCGCTTGTGGATAAATTTTTTTTGTAAGACATAAGAATCGCCAAGAACAACTTAAAAAGAAATTAAAATTTTTGGTGATACACGACTACTCATACAAACCAATGCAAGACTCCCATAAAAAGTTCATATGAAAAGGGATAATGCTACACGTCATATGTTCGAACAGAATGCTCTACATCGGACGCTCTGTTTACTTCACTGTTGCTACTGTGTGCATAGGCCTACCATTTGCTTTTCCCACTCATTGCCCTCTTTCCAACTAGGCTTTGATTTCTTTCCCAACCAGTTCAGTTGTTTCTCTCCTTCAACTTCCCTATAACCAGAGTAAAATCAGAATACCTTGAGGATAGAGAATCTAGATATAGGGAAGAAACCTTAAGCCGTCAAGTGGCATTCTCTCCTCCTATCTCAATCTTTCACACTCTCTCCTCACTCCACACCACAAATCTCTCTCTACCCACTATGACGGAGGATGCCCCAACATTGCCGCCCCTTCCCTACCTCTCCCTCCTCTCCTCGACCCCTCACCATGTATGGTGACCACCGTCTCCCTCCGGCCATGTTGCTCCTGTGATTTGCATGGTTCTACTTTGTGCTTGAGCTCGGGGTTGCAAGCTCCTCACTCTTGCCTTGTAGGAGCGATGTCCCTCTCCTGCGGGAGCTGCACCTCGTGCTTGTCTACTAGAGAGCCGTGGCGCTTACTACGCTCGAGATCTTTGATTGGGTGTGTAGGAGGTCGCCCTTATCTAGATGTTGTAATAGGTGAGTTTGGATGTTGTAATAATAATTTTGAAATATTGCTATAATTCTTTTCAATTGTTGCAACAATAGTTTATTGTTGAGGTAGTTTTTTGATTTGTTGTACACAGGATATCATTTGTTGCATTATTTTGTTTGTTGCATCGCTGGGAGCTTCTTTCTAACTAAATGAGTCATGAAAAAATGTTGCAAACACTATTGTTTATTATTGCATCTATATTTTTACAATGTTACAACCGTGCAACTTCTTTTTTTTGAAATTAGGTTCAATCGTTTTGAGATTTCTATATCACTTTTCAAACATAGTAAGTTCGTATACTGTATACGATGTTCATTACTACTCAAGATTTGTTAAGTCTATTGGTGAAATGAGAATTTTTAAATGCTTTTTCGATATTGGCACTTATAATTTTGTAATATTGCAAACGCATGTAGAAATTGGTATACAGATGTCGTATAAAATTGTTGTACCGATCTGATAGACCATTCAATGAAAATGCTCCCATCCTTTGAAAAATAGAGGGAATTGGGAAACCATGGCATCAGCTGAGCGGACGCACACTCTAACCGTCCACACGCACGTTCAGTGCAACTTAAAAAGGTAACGGCGACTTTGCTTTGTCAAAATGATTAGCCATCTTGCCTTCCAGCTTAATACATCATTTGGCACTTTAATCTCTGTTATGAAAAATCGAGACAGCCTAATTCGAGCCAATGGTCCTTGTTCTTTACTTAAAGCGAAAGTACGGCTCGACTCAACGAACTCACCAAGCGCGCTCTGCCGCTACGGGACACCCATCCTTCCATTCCCCGGGCTCTGCAGAGGCATTCCTCCGAGTCAAAATGACAGATCATACAGGCTCAAAGCTAAGCATGCTTTGCATATGCCTCCTCTGAAGTTACAGCAACCTTATCGTACGTAGAACGTGGCTCATCGCCACAAAAATGGCGCAGTCGTACAGCTGCAAATTAAAGCACATACGTACCCTGCAAATATGATCTCTCGAGCATCTGAACAAACATGGATGCTCGCAGTGGTGGCAAGCACCGAAGTCCCGATTTCTCACCGAGACAGTACTGCAATTTTTTTGCCCCCTTGTCGTCGACCTGGCCGTTCAATTCTCGCTATACAAGCATCCGGAAAAGACCAACTACAAAGGTAGAGGAACCGAATCCACTTACCGTCTCATCTGATGCAAAGCGTGTATCTCGAGCATCCGAAGAAAAAACGGACACTCGGAAGTGGTGGCAAGCATGGAAGCCATGATTCGCCACGGCAACCACCCGTACCGTGTTTTTCCTTGTTTTCGCATCACGGGTGGGAAAAAACTCGTTAGTAAAGGGTGATCGGAATAGCGATGGCTTTTGATTTTTGCTGAAAAAATACTGTAGCTGGTTCAAAAAACAATGTAGATGAGTTGGTTTATTAAGTATAATTAAATGTAAAAAAATATAAAAAAACCGAAAACAAAAAACGAAAAAAAGTATAAGTAAAATTTAAAAACAAACGAAAAAAACCAAAATTTTTTTACTGTAGCTACAGTACCTGCTACACTGTTTTCGTCGCTCGTCGCCCACCGTCCACAGCGGTTCTGAGCGGGGGCCTAAGGCTCGTTGACTCGATTCAAAATTGCTTCAATCATCATACTTGTTAATTGGTTAAATATGGAGTTAAACAATTTTGGATGAAAGTAAATTTTGCTTTGGCTCGGCTTTGCTAGGCTCGTTAGTTTGATCCTAAAAATACTTTTAAACTGTCAGTAAATGGTATTAAATTAAGTTATGTAAATTTCGGGGAAAACTAAATAAGACAAGAACCTGGCCCCCTATCTTGACCGTCCAATTCTCGGTAAGCCAGGCCCCAAAACGATCAACAGTAAGGGCAAAGGATGAAGTCCACTTTGTGGCACGCAGAAGGCAGAACCGGATCGGGGATTGCGCGCCAAAAGCGAGCGATTCCAAAAACACGACCGAGCACGAGATATCTGCCCAAGCAAGGGCGGTCAGAGCATCTCCCACCCATCCCTCGCCGAACAGATCAAATCCAGAGCTGCACCCAGTCCGTTCCGTCCATGCGTGCGGCCAGCCGGTCGTGAGAGCCGTACGCGAGCATACAGAACCGGCGGAATCCCGCAAAGGCGCGGCCGCGCGCAAGGCACGGTGCCGGTGCGGGGAATAAAGGGGGATTTGTGCCCCGCGCGCGGTGCCGGATCGGCCACTGGGGGCGGCGGTGCCGGCATAAGCCGCGGCAGAGGGACAGGGCATCGGTTCCGCCTGTCCCAGGTGGTGCGCGTGCGTGCGTGGGTGGGCGTGCGTCGTGTCGATGCGTGCCGAGGGGCTGGCTGACCGGGGCCGTCGACGGACGCCGGCACGGTGACCACGTACATATGCATGCGGCGGCGCATCTTTTGTTCCGCCGACCGACCAAGTAAGAGGCACGTTTAGTGAATCTTATCTGAATGACTATACGCACCATCAAATTGAGAGATCTGCTGGCAAGTTGCAACCTTGCAGCCACTGTTGAAGCGAATACATTGCTCCATATAATGAGAGCTCGTGACAGTCACTGTTGCAAGCTTGCATTCATTTTCTTCAGAGATTGATGCACACTGCCCAATTGGTGAGGTGGACTTGCGACAGTCAAATCTCAAATGTTTGGTTTGCACTATTGGTTACCAGATGAGATTTATTTACATATAATCACGTACTCCCTGGTAACGAGAAAGATACAAAAGAGGAACTGAAGTGTGATGGAGGCAAAGCTGCCCACTTTTTGTATGTTTTCCACTAGAAAAAAAACAAGTGTGTGGTGAAGTGATAAGAGCACTTAGCTTCTACTGACTATCAATGTCTAGGGAAGCATATTATATCAAGAGAGATCACTTCACCAACCTCTGCATCTGCAAGCTAGGCAGCCCAGTTGGACTCCCTACCAGCCTACACAGTCCTACACCATCAAGGACTGCATAATTTAACATCAGTACACTCCATCACTCCAATGTGTCTACCTAAATACCAACCAAAAGTACACCAAAGTAATGGCAACAACGCAAGATTATTTTTCAAAGTTGCTTCATGCCAAAGATACGATCTACTAATCTAGCGTGACACGCATGAAAATTATACACCTCTCTTTATCCCTTCCTTTGTTCTTTGACAAAGTTTTTCAGTTCTAGTTTGTCAATCAATTGTGGCGCGTATCAAACTTTGGATCGATATCGCTTTCTTTTTGACTGCTTTCATAGAAAGGAAACAAGTTTGGCATGATTTTTAATATGTGGGGGCTAGAAAAGGGAAAAAACTCCACATGATCCACACTCCAAAAAAACAGAACAGTTACACTGCAAAAGAATCAGGGAATATCTATATCTAATTATTATGACATAATTATTTGTGGGCATTGAGGACCCATGGTTCAGTGGTTCAAGGGGCAGGGAATTATGCATATTGCCTTCTGTCTAAAGGACCACTGTCTGTCCCCCTGATATTCTGTTGGACACTGAAACACAAGAACCAATTCAGTTTCTAAATACAAATCTAGTGAAGCGATCAATGAATAACGTCAAACTCTTTTTTTAGTAGTAAACCTTGGAGGGCAGAGAATTATGCATACTGCCTTCTGCCTAATGGACCACTGTCTGTCCCCCTAATATTCTGTTGGACACTGAAACACAAGAACCAGCTCAGTTTCTAAATACAAATCAAGTGAAGCCATCAATGAATCTGTCCCCCTAATATTCTGTTGGACACTGAAACACAAGAACCGGCTCAGTTTCTAAACACAAATCTAGTGAAAGCGATCAATGAATAAACTCAAATTCTTTTTAGAAGTAAACCTTGGAGGGCAGAGAATTATGCATACTGCATTCTGCCTAATGGACCACTGTCTGTCCCTCTAATATCTGTTGGACACTGAAACACAAGAACAGCTCAGTTTCTAAATACAAATCTAGTGAAAGCGATCAATGAATAAGCTCTTTTTTTAGAAGTAAACGTTGGACCTCGTGGGCTTCCAGTTTTCGGTCAGCTACCGCGAAAAACTGATAAAAAAAACTGCAGTAACCGGTCGGTTTCTAAATTTAGCCTCACATTTTGGACAATATTAGCTATGTCAAGATCAACAGGCATCTGAAGATAATCATAAGCTTATCATTTGCACTACTGAAAGTCAAGAGCTAATCTGAATGCACAGGTAATGAGGTGAGAAAAGATGCCCTTGATTTCTGAACAGGAGTCCAAACAACCCTGCACCTGATGCCTAGAGCTGCACGCAGCACTGTTGTCTGCCTCTCCATCTCCATAGCCAATTTGCCTTCCCTCACAAGTCTCTCTCTCCCCAAAGAAAAGATACCGACAACCTTCACTGATACAGCTCATAAAGAAATGATCAGACACGCATCACGCAGTAACTTCGAAATGCTAAGATAACTGATCAGGTCATAACTACAGGTGTATCACATGCAATCTTGCTTGCCATCTAGACGAAACCGTAGGCAGGATAGTAGCAGTGGCAGTGTTAAACTAATGCAACATGTGTATTGAACGGAATGCCTTCTCTCTAAAGTAAAGCTGGAGATCGATCATAGAGGGGGTGGGGGTGGGGGTGGGGACAGGGTCGCCAATATTCGCGCTGCTTCGGTAGGGAGACAGCCATGCAGGGCTGTTGCTCTGCGTGATGGATCACCTAAGAGCCCTACAGGCAGAGCAAGCATCACTTATGTCTAAGAGGAATCTTGTCAATCTTAAGCCAGATTGTCTCAGCCTTTAATTTTATCGAACTTTTTTTTATCATTAGGGGTGCTAGTATTTTATCAGCTGGGCACTAAGAGGGTGAGTAGCCAGCTAATGATGTGAGCACATGGCTGATTCAAGGACAGTGTCATGGTGGCAACTTTGGGTGTGACAGCGTGAGGACCATACATGCTTAATTCATGGATGGTCGTGCCAAAAAAAATGTCTGGGGCGTATTTCGAACGTACGAATCTCACAGTAATCGAACTACGAATTTTACGGGAAACATTTTAATTCCCAAAAGAGTCGGGGGGAAAAAAACTACAAACTTCACAGGAAACATTTTAATTCCCAAAAAAATTGGAAAAAAATCCACGCATTCTAACTGGAACCTCAACTGGATGAACACCAGTGTAATTGCTCCACATGTGCAACTTAAATTGGCATCTTATAGTAGCAGTGCAGTAAACCTCGATAAATTCATATAGGTTGAGCCTCTTCGTCTCTCAAGGGTTGGAAGGGAGCCTGAAACCTACAACTAGACACAAGCATGGCAGCAGAGCCTGATGATCATTACTTGAGCAACCAGAAAAACAGATGTCTCTGGCGAGTTACATCCATGATGGTTGGTCCTCAAAAACAATAATGCCGTAACTCGATTGCCACACATGATTGATACACAGAATACTACTACGTTTCTTTAGTTTCATCAGCAACATTAAATTTGCTGGATCATGGATATGTACCCACTAACTTTTCTGCTGTACGTGGCTTGACAACAAACCCTGTTTCTGTTTGAATTACAGGACCGGACATATGTAGCAACTCTGAAGAATTGCTAATGGGCATAAGGCTTAAACAATAAGTCAAACACATCCATATGACAAGTTCAAGTTCCCCATAACTGATGTATAGTATATGACAGTAAGTCAACCACTGGAGCAGCTTGGTATAAAATTTTCCATTTGTAGTAACTGCATTGTACAAAAAAAGTATGCATTAGATGATTAGGCAGATGGGTACATGCTAACAAGAACTCAATGTGCTCTCAATTAGCAGATGAACAACCGCATTACAAATTTACAATTTCTTAATAGATTTATTGCACTTTATTTGAATAATGGATGCGGTTGCAACAACTCTTTGAAAGCCTGAAAGATGAGAAGGATACGGTAGCGACAAATCTTTTAAAAGCCTGAAAGATGAGGATTACAGGTAAAACTAGAAAGTCTACAGCAAGGATCAAAGTACCTAGAGTCATCCCTTTGTAAAGTTTTAAAAGTTTGTACAACATATTTGCTCATTTCTGATTCAACACCCATAATCTAACTCCACTATGTGTTTTTTTAGTCTACAGAAATTCACACAAGAAAGAATCATCTCTTTTTTTCGTTCAGAATACAACAGCATGTACTACACTAATCACTCTGTTACAGTACGAACAGTGAGTTGCATGAAGTCAACTACAAACACTCCGATTCCAAGCTTTGACCAGAATGGAGTATACCAGGGCTGACTAACTTTAGAAACCGTACATGTACTCAAATTCAGGTCTGTTTACACCAGTTTATGACAAAAAGTGATTTATACCGATGCGCACAAAGAACCCCTTAAAATGCTATTGTTTCCAACTTCCAAGTTTCACTGGAAGGTGGAAACCAGCCAGAAACTAGAGCCAACAGATGCCTGATAACCAGTCCGGTTTCAGGAATCGAAAACCTCGACTGAAACAAACTAATAAGAAAATTGGTCTACTGCAACTGACGAGAGATTAGATCCCGAGATGTTTAATTGGTCTATTACAACTGATGAGAGATTAGCAACTTATCCCTCCCAGCACTGGCAGCACAGCATACTCAGCTCAAGGATACAACCATCAACCAGCACGTGTAATAAATCTACTATGCACTGACAGTAAATATACCAAATTAGATAAAGTTCTAAATTGAACTTCAACTTCCCATTTCCCACATGAGAACATCTGCCAACTTTACCATGATAGATTCAGCGCGACACAGAATCATATGAAATCAAAATCACACTCAGGGGTATACAAATATTTAAGGGAGTCAGAAGGCATGTAATAATTCACTAGCAAAAGAAATGTATACAGATCCAATAGTAAGCGTAACACAAGATACTCAAGTCATGCATCCACCATTATGTATAGAAACTGACTCAGGACACACAATTTATTCAAACAATATACGATTAAGAGCTCAAGAGCATATACCTCTATTGAAAGTGGTATTGACAAGAAAAAACTTCAGAACTACCCTTTAACAGCATACAACATGGAGTCACATTACAAGAACTAACACGGAAACAAATTTGTCACATCTGGCAGCTAACAAAGTCCCGTTTCATTAATTTTTGCGCTTTTGTGCTGTCATAAATCAACAAGGAATGTTAACAATGACAAACATGTTACTGAAGGAAATGTGCATGCCAATAATAAAATACTGAGTAAACGCTACCACACTTTTCTTGTGGTTATGGACATGTGCCAAATCCTCCATTCCCTCGTGCTTCCTCTTCTGAAATAATTCATGGAAATTTTAGAGCATAAGGAAAGTCTGAATCAATCGTGCTCATTTTTGACACACATAGGATAGATGGGATAACCTTCTCATGATGTTTTTTTGGAATGATCACCTCCCACATCGTGATGCCCACTCTTATCCTTTTTCTTTTCTTTGTCTTTGTCTGTCTCTATCTTTACTCTGATCTTTATGCCGATGTTTGTGCTTCTTCTGCTCCTTGTCCTTGCTTTTCTCCTTGTGCCTTTTATGCTTCTTTACTGTCTTTGGACTTGATCATTGATTTTCCGGATATAGTTGGTGTACCTTTTTCAGCCTGGTGAATGCAGGAGTGTTGCAATAAGAAGAATTGAGTAAATGCAGCAGTAAAAGTTCTGACAGAAATATCTTACAAAAGGCAAATCTACTGGCACTGTTTCTCTAGCTGAAATGCTTGCCCTAGAGTTTCCATGTCGAAGGGTTGAATGTAAGCAGTCTTCTCCCTAAATATGCGTTCTGAAACAGTTGATCTAGCTCCATTCCTTCTCCTTTACGAATTTCTGTGTCGCCCACAACATTATGAAGATAATGTGTATCTGAAATAGCTATTGGCAAAGGTTTCTTGCAAATGAAACTATGATGGTTCAGCAGCTTGTAGCAGCTAATTAAATCAACAGCACCAGTAAGCTCCCGAGGACCTGTAATACCGAAAGAAATCATGGTGGGTCAAAAGTCAAGGGTTGTTTTAGCCACAGTTTTTGCAAGCAATAACAAAGGTTCAGATCTTCAGGAGCAAAACTGATACAGGATGAGAATCACTGAACAAATATAGTAGCGACACGGGTACTGTAGCACCACACGTATTAGTATTAGGTATGGCTTGTTATTTAGGAATCTATCTATTAGGTGTTTAGTATTATCTATTAGTTAGGCAAATTATTATTAGATTGGATTATTAGATATAAGTTTCCTTATAGATTATTTCTTAGATGTCAGATTGAGTTATTCTTATAAAAAGGATATCATGTATCCATTATCACTAAGCGATGAATAATGAAGAAGTATTCTCAAGTTCTGGTCTCTCCCCTAAACCGGCTACTCTAGATTTATTCCTCTCTCAATTGGTGCCCTCCTTCGTTTAGCGTTGTTCTACTTCAAGTCGTCGCCGTCCGATTTTTCTCCGACGGATATTTATCCTGTTATGAACTAAGCTTCACAACAATTAGTACCAGAGTCACTCACTATGGCTTTCGGTGCCGAACCATCTCTCTTTGAGAAGTTAAAGGTTCATAATGAAGAGCAGATGGTCTTCAATCGTAGCCACCACCGCAGCTCGAAGACAAGCTGCTTCACCAGAAGGGTGTAATGTTACATGCAAGGCTCTTTGTAGCGATCTTTGTTCATCCAAGTGTGGTACTGTAGTAGCGGCACTGTTCATCCGCGCGTAGTTACTATGCATGTAGTACTGTAGCAACGCGGGTACTGTAGTACCGCGCGTATTAGGTATGGTTTGTTATTTAGTAATATATCTATTAGGTGTTTAGTATTATCTATTAGTTAGGCAAGTCATTATTGGATTGGATTGTTAGAGATAAGTTTTCTTATAGATTATTTCTTAAGCGTCGAGTTATCCCTATAAAGGGGACATCATGTATCCATTATCATCAAGCAATAAATAATGAATAAGTATTCCTAAGTATTTGATTCCTAACTCTAGTCTCTCTCCTAGACCGGCTACTCTAGATCTATTCCTGCCTCAATCGGTGTCCTCCTTCGTCTAGCGCCGTTCTAGTTCAAGTCGTTGCCATCCAACCTCTTTCCGACGGATGTTTATCCTGTTATGTACTAAGGTTCACAACAGTTACATTCTAAAAAGTGTACTGGGGAGAGTGAAGATGATTATATTCTTTTTGGTTTTTCAACAGCTTTTGGCTTCTATTAGCAATCACTATTCATTAGACTAATAAACCACAGCTAAAAACCATAAGACGCAACCCCAAAGAATAGGTCCAACAACTAACTCCAAAATTGCAAATAGAAATTGCATCTACTAATGCTACAAATTTTAGTATGGAGAAAAGGTTTTCTTTCCATATACGTGTATAGTTAAGATGTAACACTCCGACTTAACAAAAGCCTAGAATGTCACCTCAACTACAATCACTATTAGTTTTAACCATCAAATAAGAATTACCATCAAATAATCGTGAACATAGAGATGACAACAATAAAGGGATCAATAAATGGCATTAATATGAACCAATTATAAATTTAATCAAAAGAAACCATGACGAGTAGCAACAATGTAAAATCAATAAGTTCTGAAGGGAATCATTATTCATTTAAGAGTTGCATAGGTAGTATAATTTATTTCTAATAATGAATGATTGATCACTAAGTGAAAGAAATAACTATAATAGTGAAATATCAATCTTGTGCTACTTCTCGCCCATACATGTCGTCATCAACGATCACCTAAAAACAATGACAAGGACAAGGGCGAGTTCACGACTCAACAAGCATACGATAGAAGAATAAACAATTTAAACATTGTATCAAATAGTCATGCTAATTCACAAGTATCTCAACATTCATATGTTCATTCTCATTAAGTTCCATACACATATCTCATCATCGTATTTCTCTTTTCATGAATGCAATGCATATATCTTCACTTCTCTTTGCTTATACCTGTATCGTATAGCGGAGTGTTCATCAATCGATGAACCACTCTTACCCTGTCCTTTTCATACAGAGTCCTCAACTCCACTTTCGTGGAGTACCTACCAAGTAGGTATTTTTCTACCCACTACCGTGGGTTATCCACACAAAGTAGGCTCTAAAGAACCATACAGGTCTCCTGTTTACAACATAAATGCTCAACATGCAATGCAATGATTCTTTTATTCATAGTCACTTATCAACATTAACCATTCAACATTCTCATCATTTAAACATAAACAACATCATCATTTAACCATAGTATTTATTTAACATAAACAAGAGCAATCCACTCGTATACCATTCTACCATACACTTGCCTTTTCTAGTTGCGACGAGCAGGTTGATTCAAAGATGACACCAACTCCGACGCTACTCCTACAGTAAACACTCAATCTCAACAAGCCACAACAGTACAAGAACAATAATTAAACGATATCGCTCCTACACATTTTCCAATTCCCCCTCCATCAAACAGTCCTCTTTACTATCCCGGTACTAAAAATGGCGTAACTTTCGACTCCAAGCCCTAACATGGCAAACTACATCAGTTCTAGAATTTACGCAAGATTTCCTACAATATCTTAGTTGGCCACAAATTCTGATTAAACCATTTAACCCCTTATTTTCAACCCTGAAGGTAGTTCTATTATCTTACTGGACAACGGGCTTAATAATTTCATATTTATTAAATTACACATTCCAATACAATAAACCATAGTACTTCTAGAATTTACAGAAAGTTAACTACCTCTATTTAGTTATGCCCAAAATTTAATTCTGCCATCTACAAAATCAAATTAACAGTTTTCCACCACTGCATCCAATAACAACCAAATTCTAGGCAGTAGTCTTCCCAAAGCTATAACTTCTAATCTACTCAACCAAAATTCGTGTTCTTGGACTACAAAATCCTTAGACAATTATATACACTTTTCATGTAGAGCAAAAACCCTAAATCTCTAATTAATCCATTTAATAATTTTAATCTATGGTTTACCATGATCCTGTCAAATGACAACGGCTCTCCAGACAACAGGCTTACAAAAATAACAACTCTTAATCTAACTAATTAATTGATGTGATTAAGTACTACATAGAAAGTTAACAAAATTATCTACAACTATCTAGTAGATCACACTTTCATATTAAATCCATACAATGCCCAAAATTGCAATTAAAGATTATGGCAGACAAACCAATCTGCTAATCGAACTTCTAACATGAAACTTGCTAATTCTCTTTCTAATCCTGACTCTAATCTCTACCAAATTGGCAAACTAGAGAGGGAAAGTCCATGTTGCTACTCAGGTGAAGAATCACAATGTCATGACCCCTTTCCTCACCTTTTCTTCCCTTCTCCCTCCTAAGCCTTGCCCCTACCGCTGCTCTTCTTTCCTCCTTGGTCTTCCTTGCGTGCTTGCCACAACAGCCATGCAGAAGCAGCCCATGCAATTAGCTAGTCATGGCAACAGCAACAGCTATAGATGGAAACGGATCGAATACGAATCAAATAGTCTCAAATATAAATACAAATCCATATTTTCAAAACGAATACGGATATGAATACAAATTCATATTTTTAAAACGAATACAGATATCGAATTCGAACATTCTCGAATCTGAATCGAATGTTGTAATGAATACAATTCAAAACGAATATGTATTTAATTTGGTCGAATGCAAATATCCTAAAACTTTTATAATAAATCTCGTAAAACAAATTTATGTAACATAACTATACGTCTACACAAGCTAGCGATTGTAGCATATAGAGTTGAAAATTATGTAAAATAATTTTCACTTCTTACTGCGAACCTTAGTTCATCGAAAATTGCTTCTTGCAATCATCCCCGAGAGGTCGTCGGGGATGGAAACGGATCGAATATGAATCGAATAGTCTTGAATACTAATGCGAACATTCTCGAATACGAATATGAACATTCTCGAATACGGATACGAATATTCTCAAATCACGGATTTTGCTTACCACATTCGTGTTTTCTTGGATATGAATATCGGATAAAACAGATTATCCTTTACCGTTTTCCATCCCTAGCAGCAGTTAGCTAAGCACAGCACAGCACGCACCAGCAGCAGCATGCAGCCATGCATTCGTGTGGGCAAGAGTAGAGAAACAGCGGCGGCGGCTCAGCATGGGCAGCGGTTGCGCATGGTGAAGGGTGGTGGCTAGGTTTCTCTCCTCTCCCTACTCACTCCTCTCCTTAAAAAGCCCAGCCAAAAACCCCCCCAACCTCCCACGCATGACTCGGTCAGGGGATTGACAAAACTCCCCCTTTTCCTCCCCCAATTCCGTTTTCATGTATCCCTTTCCTCTATTTACGTAATATTACATAAGGTAGGTGTTATAGAAGTGAATATTCATGATGTCAAGATCTGTTACACCAACTATTTCATCCTGCACAATGAAGTTACATCCTCCGACTGGGTCACTAGAGAATTCACCCTTTGATGTGTTATATGTGAAGATCAGTTATTTTCAGCAAACAATATATAAGTCCTGCATTGACTAGTGCAAAGTTATGTGCTGGTAAACAGGCATACTACTGCACCATAAGCTGGCCCTCATAGAGGAGCTGCTAATCAAAACATACTGCCAGGAAGATTCTTGTTAGCACCAACTGTTTCTTTCTTGAACATTTTTGGAATGATAACAGAATTAACCATTAAAAGTGTTCCCCAAGGTGGCCGCCTAGCCCGCCTAGGCACTAGGCGCCACCCTCCTAGCCTGCCCGCCTAGCCGATTTTTTCCGCCTAGGTGGCGATTAGGTGCTAGGCGTCAGTTTGCTGCCCGACTAGCGCCTAGCACCTTGGTGAACACTGCTATTAATCAAGATTTGGCAGGCATAAACAAAAAGAAAATAGAAGTGAAACGCTCAGACAGGCATAAACAGAAAGAAAATAGAAGTGAAACGCTCAGAATATGTCCACCAAGCTAGAGGGCAGGACCCTTGTGTGTCTAGGCTGCACTAAATGACGTTTGGGCGAAATTGTATCCCAAAATCCAATAGCACAAAACTAACACGTGTACATGCTGTAATCAAAGGGCGAAACTGGATCCCAATATCCAATATCACAAAAATACAATTTCCACATGCTCTAATTAAAGGTCAGGCCAATTAAGCTGTTGCAAAACCCAGCCTTTCTTCCATCAAGAAACTAAACCGTAGGGATTAATGCCTAACAGGTAACTATTTTGCAAGTTTAACACAAAAGCAAGTCATGCTATTAGAGAATAAGGTGCAGGAAAATCTGGGCAGCCGAATTTGACCACAGCTACCGTTACCAACGTGCGATTGATTGGTCATCCCAATTGTGCAAAGGACATTTCCCGCACAAGCTTGAGAGTTGGGACTGTAAAATGTAAAGTAGTTCTTCATAGAGAAACACGACAATTAGCATGCGCTCCATCGATCTCACATAAAAAAAATCCTTAAAACACAATTAGCAGCAAAGCTTCGCCTTTGATCTTGTGTACCAATCCTCAAACAGGGGCGGACTTAACGTGGGGCATAGCATAGGGGCTCAATCAGTTGAACCCCCAATTTTTATTTTTTACTTTTTGAAAATAAAACTGCCGCTATTAGTTGTGCTTGCTCAGGGCAATAGACGCCAAAATACATGGGCGGATGAACCCGCGCATTGATAGTCCTATCAATGGGATAGGGTCAGCTCAGATCGATCTTGGCGACGAAAGATCTGGTTGGGTTCGATTGTTCGCAGCAAAACGAATAGCAATCCAAGCAAGCTAGGGCTTTCCTTACCAACGAAAGGAATCACGCCCGTATGGATTCTTCAATCCACGCGAGTCCAGTACCAGCAGATGGTGGGAGGAAGGGGAAAGAGACCCTTCGCTTCGAGGTCGCAGGAGGGCTTGTAGAGTCGGTCGGCTTCGGCGGCGCGGGCAAAGAGGATCCCCCTCTCTCTCTCTCTCTCGGCTTTGGGAGGAACGAACAAACAGGGGCGCGCCTACTGACACGCCTGGGGTGAATTTGGAAGGAGGGAGGAGGAACACGACCCATCCTGACTGACACGTGGATTCAGTTTCATTACTCTCTAGTCTGCAGTAATTTGCATGATTTTAGCTTAATCCTACAAGTCTATTTTCATATATTCTCTCCGGTCAAAAAAAATATTGTTTTAGTACTAATTTTTAAAATTTTTGCTATTGATATTTTTTAATATTTTATATTGAATACATAAAAATAAGATGTATAGATTTGTCTGAAAAGGAACTTTTATAACATTATTATTTTATTAGGTTAAATTGCTTGGATGAGATTAAAGAAGAGATTATACTTGTAATGAAAGAACCGAAGACATATCTTAAACATAAAAAACTGAATGTCGGACTTAATTCTTCAAGGCAGAGGATAATATTAACCAGAATCTCACAACCTGATCCTAGATTTGAGTTGCGTTAGCCGATCAAAATCTAGCTCCAATCAACTAGAAGAGCGCTCTCACTTCCAAGCTCTAAAGGTTAAGCGGATTTTATGAACTTCTTATTGACGAAAACATTTGTGAAGCATTCTTAGTTTCTTACTCTATTCTTAAGAAGCAACTATGATCTTGTTTCAATGTACCGTGGTTTTTTTTTTTTTGCATTGGGCTGAAATGACATTATTATCGTCGTTAACTTTTTTTAAGATATTTAATTAAAAATAAAGAAAAAATTAAGAAACATAAAAATACTGTTATATCCAACGGATAATACAAATGAAATTAAAAAACATATTAAAAAGTTAACATGTTAAAAATAATTTTTAGTTTTTAAAAGTCACAAACCATCACTATTTAGAACAGAGCTATAACACATCACCTACAAATAATGTTGTGTCACCTTCACTTATATTGGGGCTCTAATTGGGAAAATTTTATATTTGGAAACCAAATCCATAGTATTTAACTCTGCTTACAGCACGCCTTCCTACGATCCTATGGCGGTATGGCCTGACCAATTGTGTATGAAAATGAAACTACGAATACTAACGGAAAGAGGAGTTCTTCCGTGTCCTATAGGTTATCGCGGTATTCATGGTTTGATGCGATAAATAAAGTAAATGATGTAAACAGTACAACTCAAAATTTGATTGTTTTATGATTTTCAATACAATAATGTATCATCTCAACCTTATACGGACCTGGCCAACGGCTAGCATAAATAAGTTAACGTGTCTACCCTCCGACTAGACACGCTTCGGGCACAGAGAGAGGTCAAGACCAGTTCGGACACGCTTAGCCTAACGGACCATAAGTAATTTAATAATATCAATCATAAATAATTTTATTGCAATAATATCAATCATAAATAATTTTATTGCTATCGTAAGTAATTTTATTGCCAATCATAAATAATTTTACTATCAATCGTAAGTATTTTTACTGTTAGCCACAAGTAATTTTACTACTAATCGTAAGTAATTTTACTATCAAATCACCGCTCGTATTTAGAAGAGTGCAGTAGCCTTAATATAAGTAATTTTTTATCATCTGCAAGCAATTTTATTACACTATTATAAAAAAAAATTATTGCACTTTTCTGAACAGAATTGTCTTTTAAGAGGGTTGAGGGTAAATGGTACGCCGTATTAGGCCGAACCATGCCTCGGCATAGTAATGTACGTGCCGTGCTAGACTGGTTTATCATGTCGAGGTCCTACCTTAAGCACAACACATTCAGATGGGCTAAGCTGACAGAACCCGTTTATTGTTCATACCATACCGTATTTAGACAAGGCCAGCAGTACCATAGTCCAAGCCGGTTAGGCCAGTCCATTTGGATCATAGCCCAAGTCACTGTACTCATAGCCTAGCGGCCCGGCCCACGATTCCCTGCAGGCTGTTACACGAGTGCACGTTGGGCCCGTACATCACCCGCTTGTTGAGCTCCCCTTGCAAAATGCAGTAAACCCTAGACGCCGCCGCCTATAAAACGAACCCTTCCCCCGCCGCCCCTCCGCATCCAAACGTGTCTGGCCGATGGGAGAAAAGATGAGCTCCAGTTTTGGTTACGCCGCTCCGTTCTTGTTGCCCCTTCTTTTTTTTTCCCTTCTCTTTCGTGTTTGCTTGTCGAGTCATTTCTATAGGAGATTAGGGGGTGAAGTGAGGAATCTCAATCCATAAACCACATCCTCTGCATCTCCAGATGATGATTGCCAACTAAAACTACATGCACTACCATCTGATCTCCCCCTTCGTTTCTTTCTCTATTTTTGTTTGTTTGTCGTGCAATGATTTTTCATTTTTGGTCGGATTTTCTATGATGGTTTCGTTGGTTGCAATCGGTGATGAAGTCGATTAATTGTGCTGAGTTCCTCTGTGATTACCGCACAACAAAAATCACCATCTTTCGGCTGAGAGATTGCGCCCCTGTTGATTTTATTCTCCCCCTTGATAATGTTTTTTTAAGCTTGTTGACCAATGTGTTTGTTGGAAATCACGATCTTCGTGTACTGATAGGGTCAGTTTATTCAAGTGTTGTAAAGCTAAACCAATGCCATGTGGTATCTGATGCTTGGTCTGTTCTTCCATGGCCTCGTGTCTCGTAAGAGTGGCAGACAGAAATACAGACGGGTTCTTGCGACACTGGCTGCTCTGCTACTTATGAGCTTCCTGTTACTATACCCCCGTTTACATCTGTTTCATCACACGTTTCTTTACTTGTTTGTCAAATGAAATATGGATGGGACGAGAGCTTACGTTGGAGCTGAAGTAAAAAAAAAAAAAGAAATGGGGGGCAGTAATTACCTATTTCATACAGATACTAATACAAAAAGGTGAAAAAAAAGTAGTGACAAACTTTTTCTGTCGAATGTTATGAGATGATGAACATGATGTTTCTCAACCGTTTTGGTCCGAAGAATCGAGCTGCCAAAGGTCCAGACATGCAGCTTCAGGCAGCAAAACAGGAGTTTTTGGTGTGTTTCGGTACCGTATTTGCAATAATAGAGGTAAATGTAAGAAAATTATAAAAATAACATTTTTGTCGCACAGTAGCCGGCGGCAGCGTCCTGGGACTTAGGTCCCTGGAACCTCACAGTTCATTAGTTACCTCTCCATGATAAAAAATGATTTGATTCATTCTAGTCTAATAATCTGTGGGTTTACAGGTCCGTCACTTCTGACAATAGCCTCGTAATACGTCATAAAGCCACGCATGATCGGCACCTAGCGAGAAGGCCCAGAACATACGCCGAGCAGCGAACTACGTACTAGAAAACAACCAGAACTGAACATTACAGTTGATGTCACGACCTTTGCAATTTTTGCTGGAGATCTGATCCCTGCCAAGCATGAGTCTCTAGGATAACCTGTTCTATCATCTTTAATCTTGATGGAAACTTGAGACTTGAGAGGCCATCAGAAAATTGTAAAGCCAACGAAATGGTAAAGAGAGTAACAAAAGGACCTCTGCAAATTACTACTAGTTCTCTATCAGTAGTTCAATTTGACTCCATGAGAATGTTCATCTTTGTAAAGCGGTACTAAATTTGAAGTTATCACCTCCCTTTCGCTTAATCAAAATGGACATGCACATTGAAATATATCCTAGGATTACAGCGTTTATGTGGTAACTAGTTAAATTCTGTATTACCACGGAACATCTCATGCATGTATTAGTTTATCAAATGACGTATATATAATGTCTCAATTCGATTCAAATGTGACATAGAAACATCATTGCACAAAACAATATGATTGCATAATAAAAATATATGGTAAATCCATAGTTGAGTGCTCATGCGTCGCTGGAATAGTATACTTTTGATCAAACACCATATTGTTATGGTTGCTCCATGGGCCCAGATTATAGCTAAAAAAACATCATATCGTGAGCCTTGCAACCAAACCAGCTCCAAGAAGTCAGCTTGCGGAATGGAGCACACCCGAAGTCCCAGAGTGTGATAGCTTTGCTGCCACTGTCAGATTTTTTTTAAGACGAAACGGCAGATGATTAGCAGAGAGAGATCAATTTAGTTTTCTCCCATTTCTTGATTAAAAGCATTAACACAACCACAAAAAAAAAGAGATCAATATGCTGCAATGCAACAATGGTTTTCGTTAAAAAAAACAATGCAACAGTTGCAACAGAACCTGTTCAGCTTTATAGAACATGCAAATAGAAGCTGCTATGGCTATCTGAGTTCAGACATGAATTGGATCTGATTCAAGCAGAAATCACAGTGGCAGAGTTATGACTGAAAGCTTAATTTTTAGCAGCAACATGGCAAGAGGGTTTTGCAAAATAGTCCCTCATTTGGAGAAAAGGCAACATCACAACAACATCAATGCCCTGATCTTGGCTTAGTCACATTTAAAATTGGGTATGTTATGGTCATTAGGGTAAGCTAGCATAGTTAGCTGCCAATTCTTTTGGAGAGTAATTTAGGTGCAAATACATAAAACAAGATAACAGCAATCTTTGAGATTTGGTGTAAACATTTTATTGCAGTGGGCACCTATATCTGGAAGACATCACTGTCCAATTATGAATAATCATGCAACATAACCGTCCTTATTTACAGAGGATCGAGTAAAGTTCTATAACAAAAGAATCATTTTAGGGGACAACAAAAAAATGCTATATGTAATGAACAGCAGGTTGCATATAGATTTGAATCTGTACAGTGAACACCAAATACGTGGATAGACAAGTCTTTGCTTAGAAAAAAAATGTATAAGTCGAACGACTATTGTATAACAAATTCATGCATATATTAGAAGCTATGTTCCTCATGTATGTCCCACGAGACTTGGATCACTTGGTCTTGTCCTCATCTGCGATGGCGAGGATCTTAATGTTTCTTCTTGTGGTGGCTCTAGACAACGCAACGTATAGCTGATCATGAGAGAACACCAGATTGGATGGCTACACACTGACGTTTGGAATAGTCTGCTCCTTTGCATTGTTAATTGTCATGTGACAATGAGCCTGACAAGGAACTACTTCCTCTTAAACCGGAAAGGGAACATCTCGTCGTCGAAGGGGCACAGGGGGGTATTCAAGACAAACACCCTCTTTCCAACATGTTGTCCCGACACGATCTTAGCGTCAAGAACGTTTTTCTGTCCCATTGCATAGCCCATTAGCAGGGTCGATGTTCCAAGAAATATCACGAGACAGTTAATCTTGAGCTTGAATACTTGCGAGGCAACCCATTAGAGGTTAGGGTGTTTAGTGAGGGGGTAGTACTTGTGGGGATCGTCCTTTGCATGATCGAAGCTATGGTACACCATCTCCTCCCCACGGAACCATCGAATCATTTTCATATTTATCCTATCGATGTGTTCATTCCATGTCAACAGGATAGCCTGAGACAGATATAGTTTGGGTCTGCTAGGTTATCATCAAGCATTGGAACATGTTGTGTATGAATTTGTCAAGGTCAGCATCCTTCGTAGTATATGACACACAAATATCATTGGGAAGCTATACGTAGCCATTCTCATCGGCCTCCTCGATGCCATTAACGATGAGCAAAAGGTATTATTCATACCACACAACGCTCTATGCCTTTATGTTACGGACCATCCCGGTGACTCATGCAATCGCTAGAGGTAGGACTTACGTATTGTGGCATCGGTCATCTAAGGCCTTGTGCATTTTCGGACAACTAGGGAGTACTTGGCTGAAATCTCCTTTGAACATGACCGTCTTCCCCTGAACGGTTGGTCCTATTAGCCCAAGATGTCCCACATGATGTTGTTAAGGGCCTCGATCACCTGCTAGTTCATCATTGATGCTTCGTCCCATATGATGAGGGATGCTCTCTAGAGAAGCTTACATGTCCCACTCTACTTCGTGAAGCTGCATACCACCCAATCTTCAATGTTTTGTGGGATCTCAAATTGCGAGTACGCGACCCTTTCTCTGGGCATGATTGAGGTGATGACACTCAATCTCACAGTTGACACGGCTATCTTTCCATGGCCGTGAACAATTGTAAGTAGCGCCTTGTACAAGAAAGTATTCTCCATGCCTCCCAGGCCATCCACAAAGAAGATGCCTCCATCATTGTTGTCAACTATGGCTAGTATCTTGTCATACCCATACCTCTGCTTAGGGTTGAGGGAATCTAACAGAGTTGTGTGCTCGTGTTCTACCTCGATGGTGGACTCCACGACGATGTCCTTGGGCTCACCACTTACAGAGTTGTGCGACTCATTGATCTCAAGAAGAGGGGACGATGTTATCTCCTTACCCATCGATTGGAGCATATACCTGATATTTGGGAGCACCATCTACTCGACCGTGTGTGGGCATGAGTAGGAACAACGGTAGTCGTCTGACATTCCCTCTAGGTGCATGTTCTAGAGCCCATGCATGTCGTTGGGCTCGTAGAAGACCAATATAGTGGTGAATAGCCTCTGGAGCGATGATGGCATCATGAACACCTCGCCCTCAGTAAGACACTTGTCTTAGGTGTTGTCGTCCTTGACATGACCCTCCTTTCTATGGCTTCACAAAAGGACAAGAAAATTACGCTGCCTACTATCATGAGGTCTTCAAAGGATGTGGTGCCTGTCTCATGGTTTACGAGCACCCTGAGATAGTATCGCCCCCTTAGGTGGACTGGTTGACACGATCCTACCAACTTGTGTGCTTCTTTCCCTTGGTTTCCAGTACTTTCCACCAGCCTGCCAAGTAAATTTCACTAGGAAATCCCTATAGAGGATACCTCGGGCACCTTCCTTTACTTTGTTCATCTCGAACCAATCAATCAGCATGGTCTTCTCAGCACCATGCTCGGTAGCGACATCATGGTGATCCTGTACCACGTGGAATGAGACCATGTGCATGTTTAATAGAAACTGCAGCTGCTTCACGGATGGTGAGACCTTGCTAAGGTTGAAACTGTATATCCTCCATAGAGCTTCCGGTCAGTTAACCCACCTTGTGTCCCTAAATTGCTTGCTCTTGTCTATGTCGTCGTTGCTATCAGGTTCATCTAGAGAAACGAATGCCCGATCATGCCCCTTGTTGATGTACTTGAAAAGATATTTCACAACATTTATGCTAGAGTAGACCTCCATGTTGACGTGGTAGTTGTACATCCTTAAGAGGTAAGGATTGTATGACGCAACCCACTAGTTGTCCAACATATGCCCTCAAACCTTTATGTGGTGGCCATCGTCTTGTCTCCTGTACACAAGGTACGATTCCTTGCCTTGAAGGGTAGTTGCATTGGAAAGACACAAGTAGTAGTTCTTGTAGGAACCATCTTGCATGCAGAAGACCCCTCTTCTAGAACTCGGCTACATGTCTTGTAAGCAGCAACTCTACCAAGGATGTGTTTCTCAAACAATTGCTTCTTGAGGTCTTCCAAATTCACCCTAAATACATGCACGATGAGATCTGGGTGATCCTGAGGTCTCTAGCCATGCTTGAGCTCACATGTTATCTATTCTAATTTGGATTTACATGTCATTGTTAGGAAGACGTCCGACTTCCCGTATTTCTGCACTAAGGCCATAGTGTCCATGTACGGATGCTTCATATCTCGACTGGCCCCTACGAATGATGTCAGGAGCATGGTTCATTTGCCCACAGCGTCTGCTTGGCTCTCACTTGCCCAAATGCTATCCACCATGCCCTGGTATAGGTCAGGCCTTATCTCCGTCTAGTGACCCCTTATATAGTCCAACCATGTGCTCTTTACCTTTATATACATATCAACTACAAAATGTTGGAATAGGCACTTGCCATACAATATGGGGTTGAATATCCCACTGTGCATCTAGAACTTGTAGCAAGAGTAGTCCTTGACAGAGATGCACAACCCGCTTTTGAATCTATGCAGAGCAGGGGCTAAAAATGTTAGAGCAAGCATAAATAGATCATCAGGTCAAAGAGGATGAGCAAGTGCCACATGAACAAGAAGACTAACCGAGTCCTTGTGATTATTTCCACAAGCCACGATTACCTCATCCATGAACACGCCTTCCTTTGGGATCTCCAGATGCTAGCTAAGCTTCCTTTTGGAAAGAAGAGAGGGTATGATAGTGGGTCATAGCATCTAAAATACGGCTTGATACTATACTTATTATTGTTAACGTATAGGGTTAGACTATGATCGACTTGTGTGCGCAGCTCGTTCCCCTCCACCCACATAGGGGCCACCTCCGAAGTTATTGATATGTTATAAGTCGTCTAGTCCAACCTCTTGTTGATGTTTATGGTGACACGGTATTCCTCAAGGTCCTCGAGTTGTCCTGGACTTTTGAATGTCTGAGAGTTTGGGTTGTCCTGAATGATGTCGACCAGCCTTATAACAACTTCCTGGTCGAGGCTAGGGATTGAGGAAACTGGTGATTCAGACATGGATCATTGTTGTACAAATATAGCTCCAAATGCTCTGGGCTAGAGTCACTTAGACCAAATGAATGTATATTGTGGTAAATTTGATTGTAGGCCCAAAATGTGTACATGCCTGATCTCATGTTGGTGTAGGGCCCCTTCTTTTCAGCTTATGGTTTATGGTTTCCCTCGAATAAACAAGTGAAATGACTTCTCCACCACCTTTTTGAAGTGGTTTATCGAGACAATCTTTTTGAAGTGGCCTATTGGCTTATCAACATTCTGTACATTCGCATGAGCACTCATGCTAGAGTCAAAAATCATCATCTGCAGCCATAAGCCATAAGTCGCAGTTGAAAAGAATCCTCCTGAAGTTCTCGTCGAGGCTCATGCCGAGGGTGGTGAAGGAAAAGTGACCATCGAAGAACCTAATGCCATCCTGGAAATGCCTTGCATCAAGATCTACACTCGACTAGAGCCTCTGGAGTTTGAGGGGTGGTTCCGAGTTCACCAATCTGATCTTTCTGTTTCAGCAGTAGAACGACTTTGTCTCATACTGGAACTTATTCTCACCACATTTGTCATAGTCCACCATGGGCTTTAGCACATGAATGCTTTTAGGTATGTTACTATACACAAGGTCATTCGGAGCGAGGGCGTTAGAGAGCCCGCGATAAAGGCATCTACTGCTTCAGTAATTGACATTGTCACCATCGTCCCCACCTGAAGTGATTTAGAGTTGTAGGGCCTAATATGGCAATCAAAGGAGGGGGTGAATGATGTCTTCAAATTCAACCTCCCTAAATCATATTCCTAAACCTTCACCCCACTAGCTATGAAAGCTAGGAAGATCATATTAAGCCCACCAACAAAGAGCTCACCCAAGCGCAGAAGCAAAACAAAATTCAATATCACAACATTAGTCTGACCACTATTGAAAGAATGGTTGGACCAGCCTGGAGCTAGAGGTCTGATCGCCAGTTGAAACCGGATTGACCAATTGTCAGTTTGAAAGCTGGCGTGAGGTATTTGACCTCTCACCTGATCCAGACCTAAAAATCAGCCCAAGACAAAACCCAAAAAGGCACAATCCTCAAAATATAAGTCTAAATGACTTAAGACTTTGCACATATCTTGCCAAGGATACCAGGAAACTAATCTATCTAAGGATCGTATGGATCTTGCCCAAAATTCTAGTATTTCTTTAAAACAAGTAAGAATGCATCAAAATAGGCAAAACTCAATAACTTGATATATGACTTGCTTATGGGTTTAATATAGACTAGACGGCTCTAAATATGTTCCCACATGTCACATAAAGTAAGATCACTCAAATATTCAAGATTAAAACAATAGGAACATGATTTCACAAGAAGGGCTCCAAATTGAACCAAATCGGAAAAATTCTCACGATCTTACTACAACTAGTTCCTAGGCATGGATGGGATATGATCCTCATGCATGGTATATTTCCATCTTTTACTCGTCCTTAGAACCAACAAAATCATGAGAGAAGATAGGGGACACAAACATAAACCAAAACAAGAGCAAAATCAATAAGATCAAGAACACACCATGAGTAATGAACAAAAACTGGTCTATTACAACTTGTAGAGGTTTTATTTATAGCCACTCCACCATGAGTATAGAGCTCTCTCACCCAAGAACACTCACCCAAGCCCTAGAGGGAGTAGTTGGTTGTTTTCCCCTTTGCTTACTTTCTAAGCCTTAACCCTAGGCACCAACCATATCCACTCAAATAGATGGAGCAACCATTCCATATCTAACCCTAATGGATACTATCCATTAGCATAACTGAGAAAAATCATTAATCTTACACACACTAGGTTTTATACTCACATAAGACTTATACATATTTTTTCAAAGGGCATAAGCTCAAACCCGCTAAGGAGCAAACTTCGATCCACTTGGCCTCCTCGGCAATTCCTTAACCTACACCTCTCACCAAACGCCCTCCAAGCACTATCGTTTTGGTCCCTTCACCATTTCTAGTATTTTAGCTTCTTTGCCAAAACACTCTTACTTTGATTGTGGACCTCACCTCTTCTCTAAGCCTAGTCCATGGTCCCCTCTTCCTTTGCAAACAATCCCCATACTTGCAATATGTAGATTCATTAATGACTCACGCATTAGCAAGTCTCTCCATGTCAGTTCTCCCCCGCCACTTTTCACTTGCACCAATTGCACTATTTGATGAACTGTTACTTGAACCTTTCTATCAACATCCCTTGTCTTCTCTTGTGACTCGCTAGAGCCTAACTATCCTGCCCGGTGGATCGACCCATACAAGACTTACATTATAAGAATAGTATATTAATAATATTTTAATATAATATATTTGACATCTTTTTGCTTTTTTGCTTTGGAATTTGTGAGACCCCGGAGTAGAAACTCCTAGATCCCCTGTGTAATACAGTACTAATTCCAGATCAACGCTAGTACACATAGTTAATCAGAAAATGATACGTTGCCAAACACGCTTTATTGCAATAATAACTGAAGTTCACAAAAGTAAAGATAACAGCGGAAGCAAAATATCTCAAAAAGACGGCCCAACAATCTGCCACAGGCAATTGACTGGGGAAACGAAGCCTAGTCCTCGGCAAAACCTTCATCACCGGCTTCCTCGAAGTAGCGGTAATCCTCCTCTTGAGCCTCATATTCTTCTGCTATTTGATTTGTAAAGCAACAGGTGAGTACAAAAATGTACTCCGCAAGTCTTGGGAAAGATGCATTAGATGTAGGGTTTCTCAAAGGAAGGTTATATGGTTCTTTTGCATAAATCAGCATTTTATTTCAAATTTACATACTTATTTCAAAAGCAATTTGTTAAACAATTTATTTTCAATAATTGAAACTAGATAAATAATTTAGTAAAGGTTTCATCCACCAACACTAACCGCATAGGCTATATCCGCCAAGTTTCAAAATGAAGGTTAAATTCACTGAATCGTTCCATCCACTGCACCAAAATCACGAGTTCCATCCACTCCCGAGTTTTCCAAAACATTTTATTTTTAAATTCAAAATCAAATGTCTACCATGTGAATGCATTCCTTACCTGCCCTTGACCGTGGGCACAGCTATTCGAATAGTTTATTATTCTGCAAAGGACGTACAACTTTACCCACAAGAGATAAATTATCCTAATAGTCAACATGCTTCCTTTGGCATGAGACCCAGATAAAATATCACAAAGCTTTTCACCTACTCTAGTATAGTTAGATACCACCCGCTGAGGTTTCACCGCTGAAGGGTTAAATCCACCACAGTCAGAAGTTCCCTCTTGTGCTATGTGAGTACAGTAAATCCCTGTCCCTCACTTTGAGTAAACCAGTAAATCCCTGGTACCCACTAACCATTGATGGTATCTAGATTAGACCATTGTAGGTTAATTAGCTAGGTTGTACCCATTTTAACTTGTGGTTATATGGGATTACTCAGTTTGGACAAACACAAGCATCGGTCCTTAAACGACTAGGGTGGATCATTCACAATCCTATTTCTTGTGCTAAAACCGCACCAGCCAAACATTCAGTCCACCCTCGTCAAATTTTACTTTATAATTCCTTTTATTTTGAAATATCTGTGACAACCTCCATTGCCACTAATTTAATAAACACAAAACTTCAAAACATACATCATTATATTTTTCTTGCACAGATAATTTAAATGAACAACTAGACTAAGCATTTACTAGCATTCTAGATTCCACCAAAGTAATTCCAACTCATTATTGAGCCAAATGTTATCCTATGTTGACAAAGGTACATGGTAAACAATTTCCAAAGGAGGATATAACAAGTTTGGCATTTATCTAAATTTTCTAAAATTAAATTATCACTTTATACAACATAGCCGTGCAATTAATTTAAAATATTCATGAAATCGTTTACAAAATTTGGGATCAAAATGGTCAATGAGACTTGCCTTCTTGCGCGTTAGTTGACCCTTCCTGCTGCGGTTCGACGAACTCTTCGGCGACGTCGGTTTCTACGCACGAGACAACAAAATAAAAAAATAAATAAATGCAAATAAAATCACAAAAATATAAAATATATACTGCAACTTATATTATGATTTTAGACAAATTTAGAAATTTGAATCACTGGATTTGGAGGTAGGACGAGAGAAAACGGGCGATTGGAAGTTTGATCGGTTTGGAAATTTCAGAAAATGCAAAACGAGAGAATATTCTCTGGAATCTTATTTTGGTTGATTTTTGGGGTATTGTGGAGTGTATGACACGTGGGGCCCGGTTGTCATTGAATAGAGGTGAACAAAAATTTGGATAAAGCCAAACCGAAAATTGCTTTGCACTGGACTTGAACACACAACCTCATGCATGCTTGCACTAACATGTCTCTCCTAGCCAAATGGGCATTAGTCTTTCTTGGCAAAGGAGCAACAACAAATTAAATAAACAAGATTGAATATAGTTGAAGAAGGAATCATGGAGGGAGACATGGGGGGGCGCACGGGAGGCGGCTCACCGGCGACGGCGGGGATGGCCGGGGCGGCCGGCGGCGGCGGGAGGCGGTGGCGGCGGCGGTTGGGAATGGGGGCGGCCGGAGGAAGGTGGCCGGGCGGCGGGAGAGGTGGGAGGCGGGAGCCGGCCGAAAATGAGGAGGAAAAGAAAGAGAATGGTGAGGGAAGGCCAATTTATAGAAAGATAAGGGAGGAGAAGATATTTCAGTTTTGAGAAGGTTAAAGGTTGGGGAACGACCGGAAGATTGATGAGGGTGATTAGGGCGTCCCTTTCCATGTTTTAATCGGGAGTTAAGAAGGAGAAACAGCGGAGTTTCGAGAGCTTTAATTGTCATCCATGGTGGAGGAGAGAGAGAGTGGGAGGAGGAAGAAGAAAAGGTTGAAGAAACATATGACATGTGGGGTCCATGTGTAATAGAGAAAGGGAGGGAGTGAAGGGGTACGGGCCGTCAGATTCGCGACACGTGGCAAGTGAGTAGATGAGGGCATTTGGATTTTATGAAGGGGGTAAGTGATCATGGGTGGCTAGGATTAAAACGTGGAGAGAGATTGATTCATTCTGAGAGCGACACGTGGCAGGCTAGGATTAATTTGATTTTTATTTTCGGAATAAAATTTCAGAAAATACTAAAAACTTTATAAATACTTAGAAAATAGCTAATATAGTCTAAAAATTCCAGAAAAATCATAAAATATTCCTGGAAGCATTTTAGACTTAGGAAAAATATTTTTAATTTCAGATTTGTATTTAATAATTTTATAAAATACTTTTTAACTTTTAAAATTAATTTTTAATTCTAGAAAATTTCTCAAAAATTAATTAATAATTTAGGGAAGGCTAGGAAAAATAAAACAAACTCTTTTTAGCTTTAATAAAATATTTAAAATATATTTTCTTGCTTTAAATATTTAAATAAAATCCAGATAAATCCAAATAATTTGAATTAATTAATTTAAAATTATTCTTTCCAAAGAAATTCAAATTTTAGGATGTTACAGAATTGTAGGGTATTGTTAGAAATAGGGGCATATGAGTGTGGCCTATTTTTTATAATTCTAAAGCATGCATAGTTTATTACCATATTGCTAAGGCAAAACTGAAGGAGATCAAGTTATAAGATGGAGTTCTTGCTACTTCTTGAATCATATGACACATGGATAGGGCTGGTATGAGGAGGGCTTTAGCTAAACTATACGCACACATATGCATGCGTGCATTCGCATGGAAAATCGCTTGGCTTGATTTGCGACGTATGACCATGTCGTGATGTGGCGCGTCATTTGGCAGATCAAGTCCATCTTATTTTTCCTGAACCGTGTATATCTCTCTGTTTGAATGAGATTCAAATATTTGAATTTGAGGCTTTTATTTGGTGTTGATGACAAGCATTTGTCAGTGGCTAAATAACTGATTAAATATGTTAGTTACTTATGGGTAAATGACTGCTTAATCATGTTAGTTCACAGTCCGCATCTATGTATATACCTGAAGACGTTCATAATATAGTGCTAAGAATCACTGCCTCCATTTCTTCCTTTTACAAACCTGTACTGTTGTGTTGCGCCATCTGAACCCGTCGACTCTTCTTCTCGGCGTGCACCGTGAAGAAAGGAAGTGGTATCTCCGAGTCATTGCTGCAGTGAAAACCTGCATAGGGGTGGCAATAAAGTTTCTGGGCAGTATACGTCTACACGACCGCTCATTTCGCTGCATCATCTACATTCTACACTGCATCGAGTTTGTGTTACTTCCTGTTCTTCATTAGACCCAATTGTAAATTGTTCGTATGACCGATCAACTTGTTTACATCATATTTCTACATATATTTCGAGGTACAATGAGTTGTTTGCTGTTACTACTGATTTATGCATATTAGTTATTTGCGATATCTGCATTCTAGTAAAATCTAAAATTAAAATATTGTCCACATTTCCAAGATATATATGTGGTACCAAAATTAGGAATTTTTAAGACTACCTTTTTTGAGAGGTTTTCTGAAGAGTACCCAAAAGTATGATGAAGACCAACCCAGCGTACATTCCAGTGAAGCCCATTTGCAAGTCGAGACCCATCCGGCCCAAAACCCAATCAAACCCAAGGAGACGCCGCCCGGGCCCGGCACAGGTCCTCTCTCCCCTCTTAAACCCTCGCTCGCCCTCCACCTCCCGCCGCTTCCTTTCTTCCCCTTCCTCGCTTCCCAATCCCTCCCTCTGCTACGCCGCCGCCGAAGCAGTAAGCCCCCTCCAAAAACACCGCTCGCCTCTCGGAAAACCCTTAACCCTAGCGCGCGCTCCCCCCATGGCGCCGCGCCCCCGCAAGCGGGTCTCGCGCCCCAAGCCCCGCTCCCGCGGCGGCGGCGATGAGGACCCCTTCTTCGAGTCCGAGCCCAAGCGCCGCCGCGGAGGCCGCGACGAGGACATCGAGAGCGGAGGAAGCGACGAGGACGACGTGGCGGCTGGCGGCGTCGATGCGGATGGGGAGGAGGAGGGCGGCAAGGAGGAGGAGACGGCGGGGGAGAAGAAGATGCGGATCGCCAAGGAGTGGCTGAAGAGGGTGACGGAGGCGGCGAAGAGGGGGGAGGACGAAGACGAGGAAGAATACGGGGATGGGGAGGCCAGGGGGAGGCGTGTGGCCGAGATCCTGCAGAGGAGGCAGCTCGAGGAGAGCGGCAGGAAGCGGAGGGAGGTCGCCGCGAGGTGAGCAGCCTTTTTGGGCAATTGTTTCTCCATATGGGGGACGTGGTTTCCAAGCTGTCTCTCGTTTTAGGTCTATGCTAGTTTAGTAGCCTGACGCTCTCTATGGCCATGAATTATGCACGCGGGGGTTGCAAGGAATCACAATTCGTGTTTTGAAATAGTTAATTCCTCACAAAGGAAATCGCTTCGTTGGCATGAGCTTTGGGGTTGAGGCGTGGAGGGGGTTCGAAATCAGGTGGTAATATTTGGAACAACAATGCTGCCAAATGTTGGTAATTGATGGTAGTGGTAGAATCACACTAGTGCCCATGGATAAAAAAAACTGACTGGCCCTACTGGCTGACACTAATTTTAATGAGATCATCATGTTAATGCTTATACAAGACCAAACAAATACAATACTTTGAGGAAAAAAGTATGAAAAAAGTTTAAAAAATAGCAAACCGGAGTAGACTCAAGCCAGCCATAACCGCTGAGTTACTGTTACTGGCTTATATATGGTAAATTTTCATAATCCATTTTTTATCTTTTTATGCACCCTGAACCATAAATTGTTGCTGTACACTTGTATGAGACTGGTTGGCAGACACTGTTTGCTTGGATGGGAAGGATCACCTCCATTCCCTTTCTGATATGGACCAACGAGTAATTGATGTGTAGATGACCAATCTTTCACAGTACTGCAATGACCAGCAGCAATGCCCTCCTTCCGCGTGCAATCAGCCAACAGCACAGCAGTCTTCTCGTCCCCAAACAATCTCCAGCAGTGACAAAGGATAACTATCTCGAGTTTATTTCATCTCGACCAAAAATAGTCATGGATGCAATCCAGAGAAGAGGGAGATGCAAACTGATCTAGATTTGACCGAGTTGCAACTTGGGATCTAAGAATCCACGGAGATTAGAGTACCGAGGCCTCCAATCTACACGCAGCCACCCAAACCCTAGATGGATTCTTGATCTCACAAGCAAACACACACCACGGCTGCCAAAGCCAACATGGCGATTTTCTGATCTTTTTTTATTAATGCATAAAGGTTCTAGGGTTACATGGCACTTGGCCTGCCCTTTTATATGGGCATACCAAAACATACATGCACCCAACTTGACTCACAACTTGCAGACCACCTAAACCTCAACTCTGACTCAAATATGTTTACAACGCCGACTTTGATCAGACTTATCCGAATCAAAAGAAGATTCCTGTTCGGAAGAAAATAAACTGACGGAAAGCAAAAACTAACATAGGACTTGGACTAACTCATTTAGATATGAAAATTAAATATGATTTGGACTAGGAGTACTAGGCCGACTCAGATGTTGATTCGGAGCAAACTTGAACCGATGTAGACGTGCGTTGCCTTCTCCTTTTCTGGCTCACATGCTCCTTACTCCTTTTCTTTTTGGCTCCCTCCCTGGCTGGTTTCTTCCTGGCTCAAGCTGCCCATTATTTTTATCTCACACACATGGCCTGGTTCCACGTTTGGCTTCCAATGGACGTGTCTTTGATTTGGCTTGAGTCCCACACATATGACACATGCACGTGCTGCTTTCTCCCCCTTTGTAACAAGTCCATGCACTAGACCATCTCCATGGTACTCCTGGTACTTTCCCACACAAAACAACAAGCTCGTTAAAACCAGTACTAATCTTTGGCGAAGTATCTGTAGTAATAGTTTGAGGGTTCATGGTCGCATCACCTTTGTTCACTCACTGTTGATTTTTCTTTTGCCACCCATCCATTTCCTTTGTATTTGGTCATATTTTTTATTCACATGGGCCTGTTTGGACACTAGTCCAAAACTAGGAAGTTGAAAATAGAAGGAAATGTGGTTTGAAGGATGTGTACGTTTTGGCTGCTTGGAGATACGTCTGTTTTCACCATGAAAATAGAAGGTGCTACACTTGTCAGTATGAGTCATCAATTATCTGAACTGGAGTATGGTAATGGCCTCCAGGGTTTTTAAGCTATGATGGTGTTTTAATTGAATCCAACATGTATTCCGTAAGATTTTACTAAAGGATGTGATAAAAGAATGTCAGTGTTATTTATATTCAATAATTGACTCCTATCTGTACGGCTGATCATAGATTCATCGAGTTTGACCTTGTAAATATGACTAAACATTGCAAAATCATTGCAGAGTATTACCACCAGACCCGAGGATGGCTTTAAGCTTCTTGTGAAGCACAAAACCAGTTACTGCTGTTGTTTTATCCAAGGATAGTGATAAGGGGTTTTCAGCATCAAAAGATGGAGTCATTCTCAATTGGGATGTTGAAACTGGAAAAAGTGAGAAGTATTTATGGCCAAGTGAAAATGTATTGGTTTCTCATCATGCTAAACCATCTCTGTCAGCTAAAAGAAGTAAACAAGTGCTAGCTTTAGCTGTCAGTTCAGATGGTCGTTACTTGGCAAGTGGTGGCTTGGACCGTCATATCCATTTATGGGATGTTCGGTCACGGGAGCACATACAGGTAGTCAGTGACAGCAGTTTAGGCAAAGATTAACTTATGCTTATTGCAAATCAACTATGGAAAGACTACTCAATAAATATACTCATTTTTCACATTTAAAATACTCATTTATCACATTTGCATTTGGTTTTGATTATTATAGTAATTGACACCAGGGTGGTTGCAACTTGCAAGCAAGCTGTAACAGCAAAAGTATCCAACCAATTGCTAGCTTGTTTATGATCAGTGTCTCAGTGAAATTTGTAATGGAACACCTTGGCCAATGTATATCATTTAAGATTCACAAAAATTTCCTTAATATGTCATAATTGTCCAGAAATGTACACTGGGGTTATTCATAAAAAGAGGACCCTGGAAGATCAAAGGAACTTTACTTGGAGTTAAGCTGGGCTCCTTATTCATGCAATCTTCCTTACCCCTCTTTCAACATTGTAACTGTCTGTTGTTTTGTTTGTCTTTCACAGGCATTTAGCGCCATCGAGGACCGATATCATGCCTTGCTTTTGGGCTGGACTCCTCAGAGCTATTCTCTGGTTCTTTTGATCGTTCAATAATGCAGTGGAATGCAGAAGACAGAACATACATGAACTGCCTATATGGCCATCAGAACGAAATTCTGTCAATGGATGCGCTTAGCAAAGATAGGCTTCTGACTGTAGCACGGGACCGAACAATGCATCTTTGGAAGGTAAATATTTTCGTTAAGCATAAACATATAGATTACCCAGCTGCCCCATTAAACAGATAGTTTTCTTATGATGAACTGGAGGGAATTATCTAGTTAAAAAACATTGTCCTAGGATTAATATACATTAAAATATTTGTGTTTTTCTTTATTCTAGTGCATGACTTGCCAAAATTCAGATATATCTTATTTCCCGGGGCTCGCACTATTGCAATCTCCATGCACATAAAGGGCAACAACTTGGTAAGCCTTTGTAAATTCAAGAGATTGGTATCCTCAAGGGACATGATCAAGTTGATTGCACTGGTAATTGAAGGGATATTCGCTAAATGAATGTAAGCTTGTCATTATAGAACAATGCATAGTATAATTTTCAGTTCCTGTCCTGTGTTCGATAAAAGGTAGAGTTATCAGCAGTGACTAGTAATGTTAACTCGTTAATATGCTTTACTATTGTAGAAGATATGTCCTTGTACCTCCCAGCTCTAAGTGATAGTTCAAGCGAAATATTTTTAGATAAATGGATGCCATTTCTTGATGTATGGTGGACACCATCATTTCATACCGTGGGTGGGAGGCAGGTTGCAGCCAGGCGACGGGTGGAAAGGTACAGTGGCTGCGGAGTAGGCAGGTGGAAAGATATTGGTGTTAAGGATACAAGAGTATTTGTGGTATCTCCTAGTTTTTAGATTTTAGTCTTATGTGGCCTATATACTCTATATATAGCTGTTTGGGCTGACATCAATATAACCAACCTTTATGGCTCCTGTTATAGGACACGCAAGGGCTATATATGGAGTACATAGTACACATAAGATTAAACTCTAGAAACTAAGAAATACCACAAATACCTTTACATGCTTAACACCCCTCTCAAATGCAAGTTGTATGCAATAGCATTACATTTGAAAAAGGTTAACACTAAAATACCACAAATCCGAAGTCCGAGCCTTGATAACATCATTGTAGTGTGTAGCTCTTGAGAAAAATTGTTGAGTACTAAAAGATCTCCATCCGGGGTTGTGCGGTAGCCCATAAAGCATGGTCCAAGACAACAACGGCGCGGAAAGAAAGCGCAATGGCCTTAAAACTCGGGGTGGCGGCTTTGAGAGAAGCAGTAGCCTTAAAACTTCTACGATCTACAGCGGCTCGGAGAGAAGAGCAGCGACTGCAAACATGCGAAAGGAAAGGAACCACACTTGATCCAAGAGGATGGACCATTGCTAGCAAAGCAATCGACTGACTGGACAAAAAAATTTATGGACTCGCATGGTTGTGATGAACTGAAAGATAGAGGCTACGAAGTTGGATGGGTACAATGGAAGACTCAAAAGAAAAAAAATACAAAAGCTGTAGATACTTGCATCTGCAACACCAACTCCCTCTTTCTTTTCTTCCTCCCTCTTGGTCTCGATGCATGGCTCTAATCACCAACACCACCTCCCTTTGCCTTTTCTTCCTCCCTCTCGAATAAAAAGGTAGCAGATACTGTACCAGGGCCAAGCCACTCAACAAAACCTCCCATCAGTAGCTTGCGCTTTGCGTGATGACCACAACCTCCTCCTGCGAGACCTTGGTGGTGTGGGCAGATCCCTCACCGCACGAAGCGGCAACGCCAGCTCGTCCGTCACCGTGAGCTACTGCAACGACGGAGACGACGTTGGGAGACCAAGGGCCGAGGTGGCCGCCGGAGAGGCCAAATCGAAGCCGGTAGAGATGAAACCGGTTGGCGAGGAGAAGCCCAACAACCCGGAGAAAGTGGAGAAGGCGTTGGTAGCGGCCGGATCTGGGCGGTGTAGGCTAGATCCGGTGATGAGAGGAGACGACGGCGGTGACCTCGGGGCGGCGATTGAAGTTTAGCGGCCAGAAGATAGCCAGATCCGCGAGGTGTCGCCAGGAAGACGAAGGTGATGACTTCAGGTGCGAGACCGAGACAAACGTATCTAGCCATATCCGTTCGAGAGAAGACCAGGCGGCGGCGAGCTCTAGATTTGGCCGGGGTAGAGAGGGCTAACGCGAAGATGGAGCCAAGCACGGGTCGAAGAGCACGAGCCGACGACGACGGTTGGCCTTGTGGTGGCCGCCCCCGGGAGCCCGGGGGTAGCGGCAGTGGAAGACCCATGTGGCTGCTAGGGTTTTTGGCCGGAAAACCTAGGGCTCTGATACCATGTTAAATGCGTAGAAGGATGAACGTATAAAGCTTAGTTCTATGATCTCAACCCAAAGGGTTATATATAGAGTATATATTACACACAAGAATAAACCCTAGAAATTAGGAAATACCACAAATACCTTTATACCCTTAACAATTGCATACGCCCTACATTGAAAGGGGTTTAAGGATATAAGGGTATTTGTGGTATTTCTAGTTTCTAGGATTTAGTCTAGTGTATCCTATGTACTCTACATATTGCTCTTTGGGCTGAGATGAATACAACTATTCTTTATACATTCATCATTCCACACATTTAACAATTGGGTGTGGCGTGCTTTACTTGTTAGGGCTAGGGAGGTGGGAATGGAGGTAGTGCAAGGGTTCTTTTTATTGGGTGGGTTATGATTGTGTGCTCCAAAAGGCTCACCAGTCTCAGGTAGAGCATTTTTAATAACAGATATATTTTATTGGAATTGGTAAATATTCTCCCTAGCTAACTATAATATTAGGTACGTATGTCTCGAGGCAAATCTACTCATCACTTTCATATGGCCAATCTAAATATCCCATCAAAGATAAAAATAGTTTGACTGCCTGTACTATTGGGTGTGTGATGTGAGCCTGTGGTGGCAGATGCTGAGATTCACCCTGACCTTTGAAAACTCTCTCGCTCTGTGGACAGATTCCAGAAGAGTCACAGTTAGTGTTCCGCGCTCCTGCTGCTACATCTTTGGAGTGTTGCTGCTTTATTGATGACAAGGAGTTTTTGTCTGGATCTGATGATGGAAGCATTGAGCTTTGGAGCATAATGAGAAAGAAGCCTACTCACATAATAAGAAATGCTCATCCAGTATTGCGTGATAACGTTAATCCACTTGGCAATAATGATGAGGATTTAACTAAAGGTAAGAGGCTATCTGAAAACTTGCCTCTTTACTTAATGCAAAATTTTGCCACTCAATGCATTTGGATCTGTTTTCCTTTCACCTTTTTTTTCTATCTTTTTTGTTATTATGTAAACTTTTGCCATTGAGATCTCAATCGATTTAAATATAAATCCTTGTCATGGTTGCACTATTTTTTGTTCCTTATATTTATGGAATCCTTATTTATTGCTTTATACGTCATTTCACTATGCAGAAAATGGGATACATAAACCTGAATGTGTCTCATCAGCCCAGTCATGGGTTAGTGCAGTTGCTGCGAGAAAAGGTTCTGATCTTGCTGCATCAGGAGCAGCAAATGGTTTTGTTCGTCTTTGGGTTATCGAACCTGATTCTAAGGGAATTCGACCATTATTTAATTTGGCACTGGTATGGTACTCTTGCTACTCAATTAACATAATTTGGATGTAATTCTGGAAAAGAAAATATATATCCACTGTAGATAAGCAAACCAATGCACTTGCTTCTCGTTCTCTGTTGTTGAGACTTGACACTATTGGAATTTCTTATTTCAGTTCCAGGTCCTTGTGACATTTTTCCAAATTTGCCAATATATTGTCAACTCTTCACCTCCTTAACAAATTATTAGTCGTAACCATTATTTTTTATTAGTTTGGGTAAATACCTTAGATTGTAGTTAAGTTGTGCACAGACGTGGTGTATGTTGGTCGGGTGGGTGTTTCTTGTTAAGGGTATTAGTGTCTTTTCCCATATGTCTAGGGTTTAGGTCCATGTGTCTTTTTGTACTATTTATATGCCTCATGGGCTATTGCAATATACAACAACTATTCCTACTTACATAGTATCACAGGAAGGTTGAAAACCTAGCTCCGCCTCCGCCATTGTCCCGGGAGGAGTGTGCTCCACTCCCGGGGACGGCCACCTCCTTCTACCGCCCGCCGTTGCCGCGTCTGCATCTGTGCTCGCCCGAGCCCGCACCGTCGTGTTCGCCTGAGCCGGCGCTTTTGCGCCATGTTTGCCTGCACACGCCTACGCACCGTGGTGCCATCTCCCGAGCCGCCGCCGCCCCGCGCCAGCGCGGATCCGACCGCACTCGCGCCTCCTCTTTCTGGCGTTCGCGCCCACCCGCATCCGCGTGCCCCCGCCGTCAGGCTCTCCCGGCCGTCGCCGCCTTGGATCCAACTGCCGCCTCAAATCCGGCCGATGATCTTCCTCCACCTGGATTCGGTCGCCACCGACCTTGGCCAGCCAGATCCGACCACCTTCGTGCGAGATCCAGCCGCCATCAGCCACGATGCGCCTGGATCCGAGAACCTCCACTCCAGATCCAGGCGTTTCCATGATGGGCTTCACCGCACTACCCCGCGCCTGCGTTTGCCGCGCCGGATCCGCCCCGCACCGCCGCCCTTGGCGTCACCATAACCCCTTCTCGAGCAGCCGCCCTCTCATGCCGCCGCTCTTGGTGCCTCTCATGCCGAGGTGGATGCGGAGAAGGAGCTATGAGTGGGCGACCATTGAAGATTTGTGGGGAGAAAAGAAAGAGGAGGGGAAGGAAAGAAGGCAAGAATGGAGGATGGGGAGGGGTCACCAGAGCCTCCGCCTCCCGATTTCTTATGCCTTGAGCCATAGTATTGCGTGGTATTCCACGGGAGAGGAATGGAGATGAAGGCAGGGGTCATGGCTCATGAAGATTGAAGACTTTTGTTAGAAGAGTGTTTTGTTAGACTATGAGATGATGGTGCTATAGAATTTTGCTGCTGCTGCTGTAATCTGTTAGATTGAGTCTTTTTCTTTGAGTCTTCCGTTGCGTCCATCCATGTCCGTCGTATCTCTATCAGTTCGTCAATGCCGTGTGAGTCTACAAAATTTGTCAGTCAGCTGACTGCTTTGCTAGCCACAGTCTATCATCTTGAATGAGTGTGATCTTCTCCTTCCTTTTGCATAGCCGTAGCTGTTGCTCTTCTCCTTGAGTCGTTACAGATCGTAGAAGTCTTCATGATGTCGCTGCTTTTCTTTGAGCCGCCGCCCCGAGCTTTTAAGGCCGCCGTGCTTCTTTTGCACCGCGCCTCCGTTGCGCTTGTGCACAGCGCCGCCGCCGTCTTGGGTTTCGATTTATGCCGCTATACTTCTATCTCCCTCTTTGGCTTAATTTGACAGCTCTCTCTACTTGTGTCACCTTCCACATCCTTTTCATCGTGTTACCGTAGTTGATTTTGCTCCCACTTACCTCTACCTTCTCAGCCCCTGCACTTGTGCTTTATGGGTTGTCGACGATTCGAATGGGAGGTGATCTTTTGACATAATTTTCCAAGAGCCGCATACTACGACATCTTCAAGATACAGACTTTGTGTTAAGGGTGTTAGTGTCTTTTCCTATTTTAGTGTCAACCCTTCTAAATGCAATACTATTATATATGATTTGCATTTAAGAGGGGTGTTAAGAGTATTAGTGTCTTTTTCCATATGTCTAGGGTTTAGGTCCTTGTGTCTCTTTGTACTATTTATATGCTTTATAGGCTATTGTAATATACAACAACTATTCCTACTTACATTTCCAAGAAGCTTGGCTATTGGCAGTGTCCATGCCATTGTTCGTTTGGGCATTAGTAGGCAATTGTTGTCAAAACAAAAGGTTGTTTTAGAAAGCTATTTTATAGGACTCCTTAGTCCTTACGCAATATGCATATATAATTAAGTCAACCTTTTTGTTCATCCTTCTTCAGTGCCATTCACTAGCACTTTTGGCACTTCCTACATCCTAGGAGAGCAGATATACTTTGGGCCCGATAATTAGTAAGGTAATTATAAGATGGTTATTACATCTTAAACAACATCTTCTGACTCCCTTTGGACCTAGATGATCCCATGGTAGAATTTTTCTGTTTATTTAATGAGGGAAAATCTCTTCAAAACAAGAGGCTGTACAAAAACCCCTAACCTAGTGCAAAGGGATTAAAAAACACTCTATATGAAGGATCCAAATTGGTGACTCGAATCTCTCCACCTCTTTTCCGGATATCTCAAACATCATTCCTTTTTCTCCACTGATGGTTGCCATGTTCGCTGGTGAGATACATCTGTACCAGCATGCATCATGTCAATGATCTGAGTTTTGGTTGTTTGCTTCGATTTGTTACATCTGAATGTTTGTGTAAACCGAGCAGCCTTGGGGGATGGCCTTCCTGTGGTCGAATTTGCATGATACTCAGTGAACTAGCCCTCTGAATGTGAAAACAGACAGAACTCAAAAGTTGAAGTCTAGTTGCCTGTTGATCACCAAGTTGTGGGTGTTTTGCTTCAGTGTATCAGATCTCAAATCTGTACACGCCAGGACCTCTTGATTAGTTAAAGGCCACCCTACAAGTCTTATGCATGATACATCACGCTAGTAGAGAACTAGGGGTGTTTCTCACCATTCGAAATGTTGGCCACAAATGGAAAAGGAGTAGGGTTTGGAAGAAACCATTCACAAATCCCTTTGCTGGAGTACTCTGCTTCTGATTTTTCATGGATTTCCCTCGTTCAAATAAATAGAATGGAATAAATCTTTTGGATGAGGACCACCTAGGTTCAGAAAAGGAGTGAGGTATGGTGCTTTTAAAGATTAGATCTCACCTTATAATTACATTAATAATTATGCACAGATTTTCCTTGGTGAAATGAGTTGGAGCCATAGAAAATTTGCGCACTACCAGGCTATGCACGAAAAACAAAGTGCAATTGAATTCAACCTGTGTTAGTTTGGGCGCTGATTGGGCTTGAAAATTGGCCCCTTTTATTCTCCATTGCATCCGTACCAGGGATGGAAATCTCGGTTACGAGGAACTTCCTGCCCGGTGGCCAGTAATGGTAACTGGCCGGTTACCGAAAAAGCCGGTTGAAATTCGAATATCAAAATTTGAATTCGGGCTGTTTTGAAACCGGTAACGGGAACCGCTTATCGGAAAAAACCGGAAAAACCGCTAAAAAACCAAAAAATCCGATAAAAAAACTTGGGAGTACAATAATTGATGTATGTTTAGTTCATATAATAGGTAATCTAGCACAAAAAAGTCTAAACCAATCTAGAAAGTGCATTATGCAGTTATAAATATAAATTTAAATTTGAAAAATTTCAGTTGGTTTTTTTGCTACCGGTTTTCACTGGTTTTTCTGGTTACTGGCCAGTAACCGTCGGTTTTTCTATCCCTGATCCGTACTAAAGAGTACGACGGAATTGAATTCCCCACATTGAGCTGTTAAAAGGAAAGTTAAGGCTGTTTTATCCGTCAGCCACTGGAGGCAGGCATAATTTCTAGGCTGTGACGTTATGGTGTGTGAACCCTCATCAGTCATCACCAGTGGTTTCCAGAAAGTTATGGCTGTCCGTACTAAAGAGTATGACGGAATTGAATTCCCCACATTGAGCTGTTAAAAGGAAAGTTAAGGCTGTTTTATCCGCCAGCCACTGGAGGCAGGCATAATTTCTAGGCTGTGACGTTATGATGTGTGAACCTCATCAGTCATCACCAGTGGTTTCCAGAAAGTTATGGGAATCTTTGTTTCGATCGAAGACCAAAAAATTTGTGTTTGATTTACATTTAGGCCCCTAATAGGCTAGAATTGTACTTAGACATTTCGTATGGAATTCACGCAACGCAACTGCTGCATGTTTCTCTGGATTTAATCATTTTTTTCGGTCGATTCAGATGACAGAATCATCATACTACTGATGCATAGAAAGTTGACTACTATACTGGTGCCTTACTGTGGGATGCAAATAGTTATTGGCATACTTTCTCTTATGGCCAGGATGGATTTGTTAATTCTCTTGCCATCGCGAAATCTGGACGCTTTATTGTTGCTGGTGTTGGCCAGGTCAGTATATCAAACTCCCCCTTTGTTACTGCAGTTCAGATACTTGATACCCCAATTTCTTTAACTTTTACTGGAATGCTTTCTCAATATTATCTTGAGAATAGAAAAAAGAAAGAAAGAAAACTTATTTTCAATATACCTTCCTGTTTAGCTTGAACTTGTTTCATAAGGCCTACTAACTAGGTGCCCTTTGCATCAAGTTCTTGATTTCTGTGATACTTCCACATGCTGAACAATGCGCGAAGATACCATATCTCTTCATTCTTTATGTAGACGCTATTGCAATACCATGGTCTTATCAGTGCAAGTTTTGGAAGCTCAACTTCGGTATTAATATCTTTCTTTCATCAGGAGCCTCGCCTTGGAAGATGGGGCCTTGTTCGATCAGCTCAAAACGGAGTTGCAATCCATCCGATCGAACTAAAAGAGGAAAACGAGGACTTGTAGGGTAAATGATTGATACGTCGACATACCCCTCGAATGTTGTAGAAGTTCACAAAAGGAGCATTACAGTTTAACCCATTCACCCTGGATTGGCAACCATTCCACAGAAGAAATTCAACGCGAGAAGCTGAACGAATTACCTTCTCAAGCGCTGGGAATTTGGATGGTGTTACAGATGATTTGAGCTCAAAAGATGTATTCTGTTTGGGAAAGATCCTTCTGGATATCCCTACCGTCAGATTTTGTGAGGCAATTTTGTAACACTGCTGCCTTCTAAAGAGTAAAGACGGAGAGATTAATGTATCAAACAAGTAGGATCCGGGATGCCTGTTGTTCCCCAAGTTCTTGTATTCTTGTTTAGTACTATATATTTGTCTATTGGCTGCCGAATGCCGATCTGCTTGAGTGGGGTTTCTCCTCTAGTGCCGAGCGCACACAAACAGTTGCAGACAACACGTGTTTTATGTTGAAATGGACTTGTTTATTTCCATTGGGCCAATAGCCTAATATACAAGGTACAATAAGCAAGGAGCATCCTATATAATATATGTCTAACATTCCCTTTCAAACTCAGTGGATCGGAAATACTGAGTTTTAAAGGTAGAAGCTTTGCTTGAGCTCTTGTATGTGCCTTGGAGAAGAAATTTACCAGCTAAAGCTTTGAAGGTATATACTGAAAAGTAACCACCTGAATCTGCACTTGCGATCTCATGTAGGAAGCATCATTGTCAATGTGTTTTGTGAGCAATACTGATCGTGAGCAATACTAATCGTATCTATGTTGTCTGACAAAAGAGGAGTCAGGTATATAGACATACAACAAAGTCCTTAGGAGCCACTGTAACCAAGTGATCTCAGTAGTTAACGATGCCATAGCCTTCAACTTAGCCTTAAAATTAAACGAGAAACTGCAGTTTTTTTTTGTTTTCTAGGCAATCAGAGAGGAATCAAGAAAGACAATAGGTAAAAGAGATCGACGATCAAAATGATCATTTGGTCTAGATCGCATCAAAGTACGTTTGAAGATGTAAAGAGCTAGAGCGAGAAAAGAAAAGACGACGAGAGACAGTCCTACGAAGATATCGTAGAACACAAAGGTGGCTGTAGTGGGGCTAAGTGGAAACTAAACAGACTCAAAATGTGATCAGAGTAAAAAATGTTAGGTCTAGTAATCCCAAGTTAGACAAGATTGCCAACAAGGTGATAGTACTGTGTGGGGTCCTCAAGGGGCTTACCATGAGTGGTCAAAGATGGACTCCAAGCTCCATAGGAGTCCACTGTGTGCTAATCAGTGAGACAAGTACAAGTAAGAAGATCCTGAATGTACATCTCTTGGATGAAGTAGTAGCCCTCAGACGTAGAAGAAAACTCGATTCCAAGGAAGTAATGAAAGGGACCTAGATCAAACATCAAGAAATACTCAATAAGACACTTCTTCACAAAAGCAATACACTGTGGATCATTCCAGTAATAATCATATCATCCATATAAAGAAAAAGGAGCGTTCGACCATGAGAAGATGTGTGAACAAAGAGAGTAAAATCGTGATCACTGACGGTGAAACCGGTAGCAGTGACAACAAAATCTCATAAACTAAGCATGAGAGACTTGTTTGAGCCTATAGAGAGCGGCACAAACCATATCGTCAGGGACATTATACCCAAGGAGTGGTTGCATGTAGACCTTATCACACAACTCGTCATTGAGAAATGCATTCTCGACATCCAACCGAGAGATGGACCACTAACGAACATAGGCCACAACAAGGAGAGTACGAATAGCAGTCATATGAGCAACAGGAGCAAAAATCTCATCATAGTCACGGCAATACTCCAGCTGAAAATCACGTGCCACAAGATGAGCCTTGTAACCTTCAAGAGAACCATTCGAGTAAGTCTTGATCTTGTACACCCACTTGCACATAATAGAAGTGACACGAGTAGGTAGGGGAACAATATCCCAAGTGCTAGTACGCTCTATAGAAGCAATCCCCTCTGTTGTCGCGTGCTGACACTCTGGATGAGCAACAACCTTACGGTAAGTCGTAGGCTCAACAAGAGTAGTGGCTACAAAGCTGTAACACTCAGGAGGCCTAACAATACGATGATCATGAAGATCGTATCTGGGAGTAGAGACTGGAGTAGGACCTAGTAAGGACAGGAGAGTGAAAGTAGTGGAAGGAGAAACAACTGTGGTTGTATTAGGGCTTGGACGGTGAGAGTAGTGCAGCAAAAAGGGGGAGACGACCTTAACAGAAGAGCCAATGTGAGCGGGAACAAGGGATTTTGAAGAGGAAGGGACAGACGAAGTTGAAATACATAAAGATGATGGCAAAGCTGAAGTGGGAGAAGGAAGTGGAGAGTTAGGAAAAGTCAGAAAAGAAAGCACCTTAGAGGACACTAAACTGGTGGAAGAAGACCGACAGTAGTAAGGACAAGATTCATCAAAAGTGATATATCAAGATATCCTCATCCTACGAGCAATAGGGTCATAACAGCGATAACCCTTATGCTCAGAACTGTAATCAAGAAAAATACACCCAACTGGTTGAGCAGTCAGCTTAGTGCGCTCACAAGGGGGAAAAAGAATAAAACAAACACAACAAAAACAGTGGAGGTGACTACATTGAGGAGGCCTACTAGAGAGACGCTCAACTAGAGTACACTCCTGAAGAGTTGATGAAGGCTGCGATTGACAAGATAAGTAGTCGTAAAACAACCTCAGCCTAGAAATGAGATGAAACATGAGAAGCAAGCATCAGAGCATGAGTGGTCTCAAGCAAGTGATGATGCTTATGCTCAGAGACATCATTATGAGCATGATGTTGAGACCCGAATATGTTAATTCGGACTCTCTGTGTACACTGTACTAGTGCAGGATCACGCTAGTGCACACAGTGTAAACATAGATGAAATATCGATCATATACACGATTAATAAACAAAAAGTCTCAAATATTATTAATTATCAGAGTTGCGACCTTATGGCCAAGCTTACAAATAATAGCCTAAAGAACGTAGGAGACTAGCAATGGAAAATAAAAATAAGCGTAGTAGCTATTCGACATGCCCACAGGCAATCGACTTGGGAGCGAAGTCCTATTCCACGAAGTCGTCGAAGTATCCTCTTTCAGGTACCTCCAAATGATACGGTTTCTCTTCTTCAACTGAGCAATAGTAGGTATAAAACCGTGAGTACATTGGTACTCAACAAGTTGTTTATAACAAAGATGTAATATAATATGCAAGTCTTACCAAATGATAGCTGAAAGGTTATTTTGCAGAAACAATAATTTGAAGTAAACACTACGAAAGAGTCTATACTGAACGGCTACATCACAGACGGTTCATACGGAACCGTCTGTGCTGTAATTATCACAGACGATTCATACGAATAACCATCTATGATATTTTCACAAATGGTTTTTCATATAAACCGTTTGTGATAATGTAAGCCATCATAGACTATTCCTATTAATAACCGCCTATGATAATTCGCAGACGGTTATTTATACAAACCGTCTGTGATAATAGCAGACATCACAGATGGTTTGTGAAATAACCATTTGTGATAATTCACTGACGGTTATTTATACAAACCATCTATGATAATGGCAGACATCACAGACAGTTTGTATAAATAACCGTGAGTGAGTGGCCGGGGTGAAGCGAGGCGAGGTGAGGTGGCATGACGTCTCACCGGTGGTGCGGCTCAACGATGGCGAGGCAGACGAGTTCGCCGACGGCGAGAGCAAGCGGTGGCGGCTTGAACGGCGAGGAAGACGACAACGGTGTTCAGTGGAGACGACCTCGAAGACGACAGCTGTTGACGTGGAGGATGATGATGGGGATGACTGCACTTGGTTCAGAACATGATGGGGTAGTGGGGTTTTATAGCATAGATGCTGAGGTGTCTGACTCGAAGATGGCCGTGAGTCCTGGGCTGGCACGCACGTCGAGACGGAGATGACACGAACAGTGGCGGTGGAGTTTGAATAGGGGACGAAGATGAATAGTACTCAATTGCTTGGATTGATGACATGTGGCATCAGCTAAGGATCAGACAACTGAGGCATAATGCATAGATGAATAGTGCTCAGGTGCACAGATCGCTGACACGTGGCAAAGGGCGAGATCCAGCGGTCGGTGCGAAGCATGACCGGATGGCTAACACATGGAAAAGAGGGGGGGATTGGACGACTGAGGTTCAATGGGCTGAAGGGCTTTTGATTTTTCAGGATTTTCTAATTCTAGTAATTGGGAGAAAAATAGAATGAGTTCTAGAAAACAACAAATAAATCCAAAAAAATCAAAAAAAATTTCAGAAAATTTCTTAAAACACAAGGAACCCAAATAAAATATTTTTAGCAAATGTTACAATTTATTTTAGTCATATTAAATACTATTAAAATGAATTTAATTCTAGAAAAATCCAAATGATGAATTTTAATTTTTAAAACCCCATATAACTCTGAAAAATAGGATGTTACACATGAGCACCAAGATAAGAGTATTGAGGAGTAGTACCCTAGTCAGCAAGAAAACAACAAAGAACAACAGATAAGTACTCACCAGCATAATCAACATGAAGGACACGAATGGTCAAATCAAACTGAGTACAAACCATAATGGCAAACGGCTGATAAACAGAAAGAACATGACTATGAGAAGACATAAGATAGATTCATGAATATCGAGAATAATCATCAATGAAAATTACATAGTAGCGATAACCCCTTTCGAAACGAAGATGCCAAACCCCAAACATCAGAATAGACGAGATCAAAAGGACCCTGGGACATAGAATTACTAGAGGGGCATGGGAGTTGCAGCTGCTTGCCAAGCTTACAACCCTTACTATGTAAAGAAGTGTCACTAGAAACAGACTCAAGAACACAACTCTGAACTAGCGAAGATAGATGTGAACCTTTGATGTGACCCAAACGATAATGCCACTGGACGAAGGTGATAGTGGAAGAAACAACTGAAGCAAAGGCGATAGAAAGGACCGGTTGGCTGGTGGTGGCAGTGGAAGGAAGGTGTAGCCAGTTGAGCACCCAAATACGATACGAACAATAACGCGTAGGGCCAGTCCCAACTAGAGTCCCGATGTGAACACAACACGAGTCAGACTCAAGAATTATATGATAGCTATGGTCAGTGATCTGACCAGCTGACATAAGTTGCATGGCTAGTTTAGAAACATGAGAGACTATAGGAACAAGAAAGGAAGAATCAGAGAGAGTGCCTTATCCTACAACAAGAAAAGAGGTATCATCTGTAGTCGTAACTGTGTGAGGAAGAACAGGAGGACTCACAAAAGTGAGGTGAGTAGAATATGGTGTCATGTGAAACAAAGCACCATAATCCAAAATTCAAGGGAATGTGATACCTGAGAAAAGAGGTGGTGGTGGATCACCAGAAGACTGAGTAGTAGAATTAAACAGAGCTGTGGCAGCAAGGCACCAAAGTAGAGTGAGTATGTCCTACTAAACCTCGGTAGGGAGCTCTAACGAGAACCTGACTGCGAAGAGCCACTAGTGCCCTTGGGAGGGTGACCTCCTCTGTGACCCTGGTTCTTTAGCCTGTAGCACTGCTGAAATGTGTGACTATCATGATCACAGAAGGTGTAGTGAAGATTCGTAGTATAAGCTGCTGCCACTGGTGCAACTAGAGGCACCGATGCAGTGGGAGCAGGTGCTGGAGAAGACGCATGAGCATCTAGAACAGAGGCAATATGTAGCCAGGCAAAACTATGGAGACAAGTCTCCTTAGCATGAACAATAGTGAGAGCCTCTAGCATGAACGAACGCGACTGACGAGTTAGTAAGTGAGCACGGACATGCTCAAACTTTGATCGAAGACATGTCAGTAGGTGAACACGCTGACACCCACAGTAGGGATAGGTCCAACCCAGAGAGTCAAGCTAACGCCACAACTCATACATCACCTGGTAGAAGTCATCCAAAGTGGGAGTGTGCCTTGTGTACGGCCAAAAGATACATAACATCACTCGTCGGCTCGTAGTGGGCACAAAGGTGCTCCCATATCAGCTGAGATGATACACCTTTATGGCCTCCTCAAAGGCAGTGATCACAACTTTTTAGGTTGCCTCATCAGTAGTTACAGGGATTTGTTGCCGACAAGGCTTCTCCCTAGTAAGATGGCCCAGAGGTGCTGGCTCCTTATGTGGATCCACAAATGCATGGCCCACCCGTGCTAGTTCATCCCGTCAAAGATGACCTTCATAACAGGGACAATAACAAAGTCACTAGGGGTGGCCATCATATGTGGAAGAAGCTAGGGCAGTAGGAGAAGCGGTGTCGGAGAGATGCTCTATGTCGACGACATGGTCCAGGCAACAGTGGTGCAGCCCAAACATTGGCGGTGGGCCAAACAGTGACTGAATGTCAGCGATGGGCAGAACACTGTGATAGCTTGACTTGGGTGGTGGCCCAACTTGAGGGGTGGCGGCTACGTGGGCCAGGCAGCGGTCTGACTTGAAGGGCCAGCGGTGGTGTGGGCTGGGCGACAGTGGCTCGATCTGGGCTATGGTAATGGGATTCGGGCGGTGACGATGTGAATTGAAGCGGGATGAGCAAGGGGGTGGATGCTTGGTGGCGGTGGTAGACTAGGGTTTGGGCGGGTGGGAAACCCTAACCCTAACCGGGGCTGATACCATGTTGAAATGGACTTGTTGCCTATTTCCAATTGGCAAAGGACTAAATATACATGGTACAATAAGCGAGGAGAATCCCATACAGTACATGTTTAATTGTGCAAGTTTTCCTATATGGTGAAGTATCATTAGTTAAAAGTTAGAAATATTGACTTGAAAGTTAAAATCTTCAAATTGGAAGTTTAAAATTCATGTTGAAAGTAAACAATTTTGAGTTAAAAGTTTAAAAGTTTGAGAAGTTTCACTAAAGGAAGTGTGAATACTTGAATTGCTAAGTTTGAAAGTTGGAAATTTTGAGTTGAAATTGGAAATAAGATGAAAGTTTGAATCTTCAAGCAAGAAGTTTCAAATTCATCTTGAAAGTTTTAATTTTAAATTTAAAAGTTGAATTTTTGAGTTGAAAGTATCACTAGTTAGTGTTGAATATATATATATATATATATATATAGGCAATATTTTAATTTCAAACATTACTAGGAGACAAATATAATAAACTAGTGATGCAAAATACATAACTAAGAGAAGGCTACTCATTGTACTTTAGACAATACAGTATTAAAGTCGATCGAATGCACGAACGACTTACTATTGAGCTTGATGAAGAACAGCACAGGCTCGATGCATTGTAGAATGTAGACGCAGTGAAGTGAGCGGTCGTGGAGATATGCGCTGCCCAGAAACTTTATTGCTACCCCATGCAGGTCTTCACAGCAGCAACGCCTTGGAGATACCTCTCCCCTTCTTCATGGTGCACACTGTGAAGAAGAGTCGACGAGACTCAAGCGGCGTAGCACAACAACACAAGTTCGCAGGAGGAAGAGAATGGATGCCGTGAGATTCTTGACTATACTCTGGATGTTTTCGAGCATATATATAGATAAATTGATAACTAACATGATTAAAATAGTCATTTACTCATTGGTAACTGATATATTTAACTAGCCATTTAACCACTGGTAACTACATCTCATCAAACCCAATAAAGCTCCAAATTCAAACGTTTGAATCTCATTCAAACAGACAGAGAGAGTGATGCACGTTTCAGCAAAAATAAAGGTGGACTTAGTCTACCAAGTGGCGCACTACGTCATGGCACGGTCGCACATATCTCTTGTCACGGTCGCGTGCCAAGTGACGATTTTCATGGCACAGCCGCGTTTATTAGGACGCAGGTAAAATGAATATGTACTCTCTTGTCACAATATCTACTTATTTTTTCATTACCTAAGTCACGGGATCTTTGATCAAGAAGGCATGGGTTACCATTGTGATGTAACTCAGATGGGTCTCAATCCCATGTCCATAAAGCAACAAAAATCACTTTTCGTACTAACCCCTTTATAAAATGGTCTGCTAGATTTTTCTCAGTGTTAATATAGCTCACGGATATCACTCTAGAGTTTCTTAGTTTTCTAACAGATTTAAGTCTATACTTCACATGTCTAGAGGACTTCATGTTATCTTTATACTTGTGACTTTGGCCAACATAATTTAATTATCACAATACATCAGGATTGTCGGTATTGCTTTCTCAACTAATGGCAAGTCCATTAGAAGCTCTCAGCCATTCAACCTCAATAGTGTTGTTTCAAGTGCTACAAGTTCTGCTTCCATGGTTGACCTCGTCAATATAGTCTGTTTGCAAGACCTCCATAAAACAGCAGCACCAGCTAAAGTAAACACATAACCACTTGTAACTTTGATCGAATCCACATCAGAGATCTAATTGGAGTCACTGTATCCTTCTAATACAGAAGAATATCTAGTATAATGAATTCTAAAAGATATTGTGCCTCGTAAGTAGTACAACACTTTTTCAAGTGCCTCCTAGTGATCATCTCCTAGGTTGGAAGTAAACCAACTTAATTTGCTCATAGTAAATAAAATGTCAGGTCTTGTGGCACCAGCTAAATACACGAGTGATCCAATAATTTTTGAATATATCAATTGATCTTTTCCTAGCCCCTGGTTTTTTCGCAGCTTAATGCTTGCGTCATAGGGCGTTGAAGAAATTTTACAATTTTTAAAGACGAACTAGTTCAATATTTTTTCGACATAATGGGATTGATTCAAAGTGATCCCATCCTCTCTTTTGATCAACTTAATATTCAGAATGACATCTGCCACTCCTAAGTTTTTCATATCAAAACATTGAGATAAGAAAGATTTGACCTCATCAATTATGGCAATGTTTGTTCCAAATATAAGTATGTCATCTACATATAGACATAAGATCACTCCTTAACCCCTATTATAATGGTAATATACACATTTATCAGCTTCATTTATAATGAAGCCAGTAGATATCAAAGTTTTGTCAAACTTCTGATGCCATTATTTAGGTGCTTGTTTTAGACCACACAAGAATTTTAATGATCTGCATACCTTATTTTCCAAAAATTACAAAACCATCCGGTTGATCCATATAGATTTCTTTCTCCAGCTCTCCATTAAGGAAAGTTGTCTTTACATCTATCTGATGAACATGTAGACCATAGGAAGATGCTAACACAAGTAGCACTCTGATAGTGGTTAATTTGGTGATAGGAGAATAGGCATCAAAGAAATCTTCTCCTATTTTTGGTTATAACTCATGGCCATAAGTCTTATCTTATACTTCTCAATAGTACTATCAGGGCTCAGTTTCTTTTTAAAGACCCATTTACACTCTACAGGTTTGCACTCAATAGGACGATTAGTGCATCAAAGAAATCTTCTCCTAAGTGGCCATAAGTCTTATCTTATACTTCTCAATAGTACTATCAGGGCTCAGTTTCTTTTTAAAGACCCATTTACACTCTACAGGTTTGCACTCAATAGGACGATTAGTGATCTCCCAAGTCCCATTAGCCATGATAGAGTCCATCTCACTACGGATTACCTCTTTTCAGTACTCAACATTAGAAGATGCATAAGCCTCCGAAAGAGTTTTTGGCACATTATCCACGAGGTATACAATAAATTTGTCACCAAAGGTTTCATCAACCCTTTGTTTCTTGCTCCTACGAGGAGCTTCTGAGACTAGATTGTTATCCTTCTCAGGAATATTACAAATTGGTTCAGAAATAATGGAAAGTTCAGAAGTTTGATTATTCTCATTTTCGATATTATCAGTTTAAACATTCGTAATTTGTGAAGGATCGTCTACTGTTCTCATAGGAAAGATATTATCAAAACATGAAGCATCTCTAGACTCTATTATTATGTTAGCAATAATCTCAGGAGTTTCTGTTAATCTAAAAATCTATAGGCCATGATATTTTGAGCATATCATAGAAAAATATAATCGACTGTTTTTGGTCTAAATTTTCTCTTTTTCTGCAATGGTATATTGACTTTTATCAAACACCCCTAAGTTCGTAGAAAATTGATATTAGGTTTTCTCCCTTTTCATCCCTCATATAGAGTAATCTTACTTATTTTAGTGATTACTCTATTTAGGATAAAAGTTGTTGTCAATATAGCTTTCCCCCACCATACCTTAGGCACACCGAAACTCTCTAACATGGTATTAACTAAGTCTGTTAGTGTTTGGGTTTTTTTTAGCTACCCTATTTAATTGGGGTGAATATGGTGGTGTTAATTCATGGATTATTCTATGATCACAACAGAATTGAGAGAATTCATGAGAGATATACTCTCCTCCACGATCGGATCTCAATCTTTTTATTTTCTTTTTTAATTGGTTCTCAACCTCGGCCTTATAAGTCTTAAAGAGTTTAAAGTTTTAGCCTTAGTTTTTATCAAATACACATAGCAGTAGCGTGTTGCATCATCAATAAAAGTTAGAAAATATCTTTTACCTCATTTTGTCAACAATTCATTTATTTCGCACAAATCTAAATGAACAAGATCTAACGGTGCCAAGTCCTTTTCATACTCAAATTCCTTAAAGGGTTTTTGAGGCTACTTTGCTTGCACACATGACTGACATTTTGATCCTTTGATAATTTCACATTTTAAAATTAAATCTAATATGAACATTCTAGCAATACTATCAAAACCAATATGACAGAAACGAGAATGCCAAATATGTAACTCACATTTATTTAAACCTGTTGCAACATTCAGATTATAACAAGACTCTAAAGTGCTTCGGAGGAACAAGCCTCCGCTCTCATAGCCTTTACTAATAAATTTTCTGAACTTAGACACAGCAATTTTATTTGACTCAAAAACTATTTTATAACTATCCCTATATAGTAGAGAACCATTAATATGGTTCTTATTTATTGTAGGAGCATGCTGCATGTTTTTTAAGTGGACAATCTTCCATGAAGTAACCTTCATATCCATCATGCTAACACCAAGAACAGAAATATGCGAGCCATTTTCCATTAGGACAAAGGAAACTCCTGCTGCCTAGTAAGAAGAAAACAAGAAAATATCAGAACATACGTGAACATTAGCACTTGTATCAATCCACCAATCAGTGGATTGACAAGCTGAAAAGACAACATAAGAATTATCATACTCTTCTAAAGTCGAGGCCTCGCCTATGATCACGTCGATAGCTTTCTTCTTTGGCTGTTCACCATCTCTGATTTTGTAGAAGCGATAGTCCTTCGCCATATGACTATCTTTTCTGCATATAAAGTAGGTGATGTCTCTCAAATCCATTTTTCTCAGTTTTCTTCTTCTTAAAGCTAGTTGTTTTGTTCGGTTTGTTGGATTTGCACTTCTTTGCCGCAGTCTTTTTTATATAAAATTTAAATTGTTCTGGTCAGAGTTGTTTGGTGCATTCTTTGCTCTTACTTTTTCTTCCACATCGAGGGCAACAATGAGATTCTCAACAGAAATCTCTTTCCTCTTATGTTTCAGACTAGTGAAAAAATCCCACCAAGAAGCAGAGAGTTTAACAACAATACCCGCATCCACAAACATAGGATACAATATACAGTCTAGGTGCGCAATCTCACTGACTAGTAGCTGGAGGTCATAAGTTTATCCAACTATAGACTTTGCCTTATCCATGCTAAAGTCGAAAAATTATTCACACATATAGAGCCAACGACCTGTCTCTACCTCTACATATTTGTGCTCTAGTGTATCCCATAACTATGTGACGGACTTGTAGTCCATATACACATCGTAGAGCTGATTTGCTAGAATAGTCAGAATGTAGCCAAGAGTAGTGTTGTTTGCATTATCAAATTACATGAACTGCTCATCCGTAAATGGATACTGCGGGTGGATAACCCACCACAACCTTAAAGATATGAGCCAAAACTTAGTTCTAGTCTGCCATCTACGAAAGTTCTTACCAAAAAACCTCTCAGGTTTCATCGCATCAAAAGTACTAACTATTTCTGTATTGCAACAAAGTTCACAATAAGATTTCTAGAATGTTGGATATATAGGCAATATTTTAATTTCAAACATTAATAGGAGACACATACAATAAACTAGTGGTGCAAAAATCATAACTAATAGTAGGCTACTCATTGTATTTCAGAAAATACACAAAGAAAATACAGTATTAAAGTTGATCGAACGCGCGAATGACTTACTGTTGGGGTTGATGAAGAATATGAAGCAGCGTAGATTCGATGCAGTGTAGAATGTAGATGACGTAGTGAAGTGAGCAGTCGCATAGATGTGCGCTGCCCAGAAACCTTATTGCTGACTTCGTGCAGGTCTTCACAGCAGCAACGACTTGGAGATACCATTCCCATTCTTCACAGTGCAAACTGGGAAGAAGAGTCAACAAGATTCAGGCGGCGCAACACAACAGCACAAGTTCGCACGAGAAAGAGAATAGAGGCAGTGAGATTCTTGGCTATACTCTGGATATCTCCAGGCATATATATAGAGAGACTGATAATTGGCATGATTAAAAATAGTCATTTACATATTGGTAACTGACATATTTAACTAGCTATTTATCCACTGGTAACTGTCTGTCATCAAACCCAATAAAACTCCAAATTTAAATGTTTGAATCTCATTCAAACAGAGAGAGAGAGAGTGATGCACGTTTTAGCAAAAATAAAGGTGGACTTGGTCTGTCAAGTGACGCACTACATCTTGGAGATACCGCTATTCTTCTTCACATTGCCATGAATACTTTGGAATTAAGAAAATAGGTTTCCTGGACATATTTCTAACGGTTACTTAATGTTAACTAGTAAATGTTCACTAATATCCATTCTTTTTATCTTTTCAACCTATTTTTATATTTGACTTTTTTTATCAATAACTATTTATTAAACTAATGAGCAACGTCACAAGAGAACATGCTTCCGACGATCTCGAAGATGTACATTTGCGCGTTTGATTTGCTCGTCATTTGCAATTCCCTCGCACCTTCTCGGCACAAATGAAATGAGAAAACCGTGCCATCGTGCGTCGAATCAATCAGAAACCATACCCATACCCATATCCAAATACATATGCATGTTAATGGCAAAACTCGAAGGACAAAGGAGAACACCATCCAAAGAAACCAGACCCGTATCCAAATACATCTTCATAGTAGAAATTGAAGAACAAATTGCGAACAACATGATCCAAATAGAAGAAATCGTACACTATCCAAATCGAAGCTGGGTGATGGGCAGGGCAAGGGCGGCAGAAATCCGAAAGGGAGCGGCGCCGCCGAGACCGGGCAAGGAGGGTGGCACCGTCGTGGTCAGGAGAAGGTTTGAAGAAGGAAAAGTGGACTACACCTTTTTTTTTTCAGATTATGGCTGTGTTTACTTTGAGCAAATAAACAGAACAATTTCATCGTTATCTTTTTGAAGTGGATTATCGGTATAGTCTCTTCAAAGCAACTTATCGACATTCGATTTATTCGCATAAACTCTTACTCTAGAAGTAAAAATCAGCTATCAGCTACAGCTAAAAAGAATATACCAATAGAAGTACGTACGATCTAATAATATTACACTTTGTTAGATTTAGTGCTTTTTTACGTACAGTGGACTTTGGACTTACAAAGACCAGTTAGTTTGCACCTCTATGTTTAGTTTAGCTTGCGGCCGGCGCTATTCGAGCCCGTCCAGATTTCCTGCTGGGCCCACTGTATGCAGGGCCGACAAACTCTTTCTGCGAGTCCTAGTTGAGAGATTCTATATGATCAATTAACGGGCTAAGATGTCAACATATTCCATATAGGATTAATTAACGGGCTAAGATATACATACTCCTCTGGTCAAGTGAAGAGACGGGTCCCTTCGACGTTCTTGAAAGGAAAGCACACTGCCAACGACTTTGGGAATAGTAAAGCTCGAGCATATAAGCAAGCGTATAGGGAGGCATGGAAGGATTCAAGAATACATTCATCACCGGGCTTGTGGCACAAGAGGTAAGTAGCCCCTCGATTCTTTTGGGAGTCCAACAGCTGCAAATCAATCCCCGGTTTTGGCTGACAACCACTCGATTCCTTCCAAGGATTTGGCTGCACCCGAGATGGCAGCATCGCACACCATGATTGGTTATCACAATTCACAAGAATCTGATAGCAGCTGGTGAGAACGAATTGCATGAGCATTACGCTAGCATCATCTGTACAATAGCTAAATCTGGACCCTTCGAGTCACGTTACAAGCAACCTGGAAGCTCTGGCAGAGAATACACGCACTGGTACCAAAATTTGACAAGCTCCCACATAACAAGTGTCGCATTCAAACGAGATTGAAACACGCATTTTTTTTAGATGTTACTTCGCAGTATCAGATATCCATTGATTGAGGGGTCGACCAAGCATTCTCTTTCCTTTTCTTGTCCTTCCTAGGTTTCTTCCCATGCTTCGCAGTCTCATTGTCCTTCACAGCTGAAGGTGGCTGCGTTGATACGAGGTGCTGATGAATTGCAACGAATGGGTCAAGCTGGAACTGGGGATTGTTCAATACAGCGTTCAGTTGAGCAGACTCCCGTTGCCTGAAAAACAGAGCAGCTATCAAGACCACCGATGGAAAAGGCAAAGAACGCAAGCAAGGAAACAAATGTAAAGAGAGGATTACACTAGAGCCTGCTTTGATTTGCAGTTCAGTTTTGCTTCAGTCTGCTGCTTCGACGCAGCCGTTTCTGGAAGGAACTCAGAGAGCGCTGAGAGATCATATGCTTTCAGTTTCTTCTGGCGGCTCCTCTGTTTCTTTTTCTGCAGAATAAGAAGATTCAAATGAATCACAGAGCATGAATCTTAAAATGATGAGAACTGCATGCAAACTTCTGTATTGGATAAATTGCAAATGCATATAGGGGACCCAACAGCAACAAAAACAAGACAAACAGCCAGTAGAGGAGGGCTACTTTGGAAAAAAAAAGGCCTCCTTTTGACACCTACAAATACATTTTCTTAATAGATTTGGAAATCTATGACTAGATAAATACATCAAACGTAAAGAATCAGAGTAAATTTTCAGTTCCTATCTAGAATACATGAAAAAAGCCAAGATTGTAAATATCTGTTTGTAGATAAGGTGTGTTATTTTGCTTAGTGTTTGCAGATAGGCAAGTATTTGGATGACACTGGAAATTTGGAATACTGCCCCACTGCAGCAAATATTCAGCATGCCATCAACACACAAGATGGCATGCTTCAGATTATTGACAGATGGAGTAAACAGACATAGAGAAGCGCTTTCTATCCTTTTAAGATTTCTTGATTGAATCTCCTTAGCTAGGTATCCACCTTAGCCCTTCACCCTATTGGAGATGGATGCTAGGTTGTGGCCATCATGGCCATGTTAAAAATGGAGAAGAGCTCCTAGTTTGACTGGTGCTAGACTTCTAGGCTGCTAGCATGCACATATACCAGCACCAGGGTTGGAAAACATGCCAAGAACCAGCGAGTTATAGCCATTTCCCAGATTTCTTGCAATGGCCTTAGTAAAAAAGTGCCCAAACACGCTGATTATGACAAGTTGCACTGGGTCAAGGCTCCTGATTCTTGAGCAATTAATTCTGAACCCAATCCCATTTCACGTTGTCCGATAAGAAAAATATATTGTTGCCATATTGTCAGAACAGCTAGAATCAAACTTTGCGACTTTCTGTTCCTCATAGTTTCAACAAAAACTTGAGTGCATCAGCTCAAGTTCTAGATCGGTTGAATGTGGAATTCATTCCTTCAAGAGGTAAATAGTACCCACATTATTTAGGAATCCAGTTCTGCATGAATTATATACGATAATTCATAATACGACTGGTATCAACAGAGAAACCTTGCTTCTTTCTTGGCTACAAATGTTACACGAAGGTCAGGACAATTCAGCAACTGTCTGTGCCTGTTACCCAATAATTAGTTGTGAAGCGTAACATGATCCTCCAGAATAGAGAAATGCAATAAATAACAGCGCTAACCAATCCTAACTTAATAAATGTGATTGTGAGTTAATAACCAGCATGCCCACTAGGTGTAGGAAGTCTTTCAAACAACTGTAACAGAAAGGACAGGATATATGGCACCGCTCACGTTGGCGTGCTCGATTGCGCGTTGGACGATCAAAACACTGTGCACGCGTTCAAAACACTGTGCACTATTTTGTCGTTTTCTTTTTCTTTTTTGTTTTTTCGAATTTTTGTGTTTTGTTTTTTCCCCATATTCCTTTGTATTAACCCTGATAGATTAGCATGCCGTTTTTATTTTTATATTTTTTAAAATTTAATTATGCCCAATAAACCAACTCAGTTATAGTAAAAAATAAACATATTGTTAAAAAATAGCTTACTTATTATTTTGGCAAGATAGTATAAAATAAGTTTTTTTAGATGGCACTAAACTAATAGCTAGGTTGTGTTCAATAAAAGGAAAACACAAATTCACAACACTGAAAAGAACAGTATGCTACCGGGGTAGAAGCACCTTACTGATAGTCTTTTTAGCATTTAGGGAGGTAACCACATCTTTCACTTCTGGAATGACAAAGAAAAAATCAATCAGTTATTCCGCAAATTATAGTCAACGATTCGAGGTACAGAAATGGAAATAGCAAAATGCAACAAAGACCCAACTTGAAATTTTAAAAAATACTAGAAAAGGCTACAACTACATGTAAAAAATGATTTCTATTACCACGAAACACTCACATAGACATCACATGCCCACTCTTGCACTTACCTGATCATAGGCACACACACAAAGTGATTTTTATAGTTCATGGATATGGTATTCAGTTATTCACAGCTATCCAGGAAATCAAAGCTTCATTTTATCTTCTTTTTTTGCAGAATTAGCAATCTCATTGGAATAATCAGCTATCCTCAACAAAACGATTTAATAAGGACGAAAACACTTTTCTTTAAGAATAGCACAGAAATCATACGGTCACAAACCAATATCATCCTCAGATTTTCCAAACTGTATCGCTCAACATTTAACAACGTGCCTACTTAATACATTAGATCAGACAGGTCGCAAATGATCAAAAGAACAATGCAAACAAACCTTATCAAGCAGGAACATATAAAACAGCCATGGACCTCAACAGGGAAGGAACACCTACTTGTGTAGAAGCTGAGCTTCTTCTCAAGCTTTTGCTTAGACTTCAGCTCCTGCTTCCTAGACCCAGTCCTGCAAGCACTTCAATTTTCAGCGACAAAAACTTTCACGAGGACAGCACCAATCAAATCCATAAAACAATCCAAGGAACAGTTTAGGCAAACTACTCCACTCCACGAAAGGGTTCCCACGAATAACAGCAGATGAGAGCATCACAGCGAAAGCTACACGATCAGATCAGCAGCTCCCGCCATCCATTTACTAATCATCCTCTTTCTAGTCAGCGATTACCACCGCTCACACTAAAATTTTTTATTATCACTACACGGATAGTAATAGATGAGGTTCGTTGGCACGAAAATGCATGAGGCAAGCAAAAAAATTCCCAACGTACAAACACAAGAACCATTAATATCCTCCGTTCTTGATCTACATGCTAGTTTCTCCGATTATACATAAGTACTAGTGGTCGAGGAGGGCTGAGAGTGAGACAACCCTAAGCATTCTTCCTAGTATGGTGGTGAATCAAACGAATAGGAAAGGGGAAGGAAGGAGGGGGAGAGAAGCGAACATTTCGGCACGGTGCGGAGAGGAGACGGCGGCGGGGCCAAACAAAATCGAGCGCGGGGACGGCGGGAAAGGGGCAAGAGGCGGTGGCGGCCGTGGGAGGGAGGAGGGCGGCGATACGCCGGTGGGCCTTGTCGGTGCTGGCTGTTCGTCAGCGTGGCGGCGGGTGGGTCGGGAGGAAAGCCGTGGCGGCGGTGAAGTTGTGGCCTGCGGGGTACGTGGGAGAGAGAGACGGTGTGGTTATAGTTCTAGGGCTTGACACGAATCTTGATGACATTCAATGGTGTAAAATGCACTCTATTTTTCTACTTTTTATTAAATTTTTAACAGATAAGTATTTAGATTTGTCGCAGAAAGCTAAATAAATAGATTCATACATGCCATTTTTGTTAGGGACTGCTTGTACGATATAGTTGTCATAGGCACCAGTGTTGGATCTGTTCCTTTTTTTTTTAGTATTTGAACATTTTACGTTTTTGTCTTTTGATAGGTTTACAAGCTTTGTTGATTGGGATTTCTAAACGCTAGTGACCGGTTTGTTACCCCAGTTTACAAATAGCTACCACGGTGAGTACAGAAATACCAAAATACTTAACCGATTAATGTTGGTTTACTAGGATCGGTATTAGTGAGTACCAAAATACCAAAATACCTAACCGATTAATGTTGGTTTACTAGGATCGGTATTAGTGAGTCTTTGGTAAATTAGGCAGCCAAGATGGGAAAACCGAATTCGGCATCCGACCTGAACATCAGGCAGCAGCAGAGAGGGACCAAGGGGAGGTGGGGAGCAGCGATGGCTTTGCCCTAGAGAGGGACTAAGTAGGGCTGTAAACGAGTCAACCTTGCTTATCAAGTAGGGCTGTAAATGAGCCAAGCTTACTTGGCTCGCTCACCAAGTAGGGCTATAACGAGTCAAGCTTGAGCGAGTTTGGTCTTCTAACCTTGAGCTCGGTAGAAACTCGAGCCGAGCTCGGTAGAAACTCAAGTCGAGCTCGAATTGGGGTCTGAGCCTGAATTTGGGCTCGAGCTCGGCTCAGTCTAAGCTCGAGTAGGCTCGAGTTCGACTCGTTGAAGCTCGATAACGATTAAAATAATTTATTATGCACTAATTTTCAAAAATAAGAAAGATTCGAGTTCGAACTCGGCTCAAGTAAGCTCGATAACGGTCAAAATAATTCAAATATACACTAATTTTTAACAATAAGAAAAGCTCGAACTTGAGTTCGGCTCAAGGTATTCTCGGTAAGAGTTAATATGTATCACTATTTAAGCTCGAATCGAGGCTCGTAAACTATTCGAGCTCGGTTCGGTAAAGCTCGCAAGCTCAAAATCAAGTTCGAGTTCTGCTCGTGTAAAACTCGAACCGAGCTCGAATCGAGTCTAGAATGAGCAGAGTTTGAGTAACTCACGAGTCTCAAACTTTTTTTACAGCCTTAGGACCAAGGAAGGTGAAGAATCTAGACATGTTGTTACGAGTTAACATGACTTTTTGTAATTAATAACAATTATTTTATAGGAAAGTATTTTCTAAGAGTTGATGAAATAGATAGGTTCTGCAATAATGGATGACTTTAGATATCTTCATGTATTAATCGTTATTAAGTCAAGTAGACAGTGCCATGGGCTAAGTGTTTGAGTCAACAACCTGAACTCGGAGAAGAGATGTGTATCATAAACTATGTGCAAGGCAAGCTATAACTAGTATAGCCTAAGGATATATTTTTTAGTCATTTTATTGGTCTCAATGTTTGTTAGGAGACTAGATTGCTAGTATATGTTACCATACTATTAAGAGAAGTCGTGCCTAATAATTTAAGCAGATCATGTGTTGATAGCTTATTATGTGTACTCTAGTTCTTCTTACCATGATGTTAGTATTTGTAAATGTATTTCACAAATAGTTGAGATGCATGCATATCCTTGTAGCATATAACAAGAATTTGCGAATGTATTTTGCAAATAATCGATGTTTGTGCCCCTACTGCTATGCGACATGACTCAAAAGTTAGCAAATGAGTTTTACAACTTGTTGTGAGTCATGTTTTAATCATTGGTTGCATGGTACAATAAATTTGCAAATGTGTTTTACGAATTATTGATGTATATGCATGCTTGAGTTTCGATAGATATTTAAGGCCAGTCTGATAGCCATGTGTTGGTTGGTCTGACCACTAGGTGCGGTCAAACCATTGGTTAGATACTAGTTGTTATTTTCCAAATGGCATGTGTATTTGATCTCTGAAGTTTTGGTAAGATGGTATGATCGCCATGTACCAAGCGGTCTGACCGCTGGAAGTGGTCCAACTGGGTTTTTTTTGTTGCCGGTTGCTTTTTTCCAAAAGAGTTATTTTTGTGCTCCTCTCTGAAGTTTGTGGAGCGGTCTAACTAGTGGCTTCTATAACAGTTAGTTTTCCAGTCGTTGCAGGGCAAGTCAATCTGATCTGTCATTAGTTGATGGTCAGACCAGTTTTGGCTGCTTAGTGTTGAATCTTGCTCTAACGACTAGTTTTTTAATGTGGAGTTTAAATACCCTCTTGTGGTCGGTTGGACAAAGGTGATGTGCATTATTTTACTTCCTTAAGAGCAAACTCTCTGACCTCTTGTGTATATGTGTTGCACTTAGTGTGCTTGAAGAGTGAAATCCTTGTGCATGTATTGTACTTGGTGGTAGATTGAGTATTCATTGAGCTTTGACACTTGATTTGTTCAAGTGAGCATCTCCAATTTGTTACTCTTAGAGGTTGCTGTCTCCTAGACAGCTTAGAAGAGTTGTGCCAGTGATCTTCTCAAAAAAGCTTGTGAGAAGAAAGAAGGAGGGAATCCATTATTTCTTATGTTGAAGAAATAAGGGAGGGAATCCACTAAGCCATATCAACTGAGTGGGTTTCTTGCCGTGCACAACTAGGAGGTTGAGTGTGTAGCCATGTGGAGCTAGAATGCCAAGCCAAAGAGGAGGAGCTAGGAACCAATATCAAACCAAGCCATGCGCAAGGGGAGATGAGCTAGGAAAATATCCATGACAAGATGAGCCAGGAAGAGATCAAGCCAAACATGAATTTCCTTGTTGGAAGAATCCGAGTCCCTACTAGTCGGTTTCTATTTTCATATGCAGTTGTTTGTTTTTGAGTCTGGATATGTTTCCTTTTCCATTTTGATTTGTTTCATTTGTGGTAGACTCCGAATAGGAGATTTCCTTTTGAGATGGGATTTTGTGTCGTGGTAGGAGTCAGCCTTAGGTAGGATTTGAGTTTGAGTCGGCCGTGCCTTGAGGCACCAATATAAGGCCACGTGATACCCCATGTAAAGAATAGATCAGATATCTTTGAGAGAATATATAGAAATCACAATGTTTGTGGTACAAACTTGTGTGCTTGTGATTGCATGAGAGTTTCCCGATTAGGATTTGCTGCGATTTTGTGGACTGAGAGCTTTATTGTTGTTCTCAAGATCGAATCTTTACAATATCCCTCTTCAATTCATGAACAGTACTCACAATTTGGAGAGTTCATGGTTGATTGCTTCTAATCAACAATATTCATGGTTGATTAGTGCATTTCAACCCTAACTTTCATCTACATAAGACATAAAAGGGGGAGAATAGGTGTTGTTCGGCTGCTCTACCTTGGTCAAAACCCTAACCCCACAAGTCAGTGCAAGGAGGAAGGAGGGGTTGAAACCCTAGCTGCAACAAGGAAGAGGGTGTGATCGTTGCTATTTTTACCATGAAGATCGGGCCACTCTACACATCAGCTAGTTTACTAGTTGGTCAGTATCAAACCCTAGTGGATTGAGCTGCTTGGCTTAATTCGTGAAGTCTATCCAATTCGTTTGGGCTTACCTCAGTGTGGATCAGGAAAGATTGGCAAGTCTCCAAACACCATGGTAAGAAGATTGTGTCATTGTAGTTTGCTCTATTGTGCTCATTTAATTTGTTCAATTTATGTTGCTAGAATTAAATTGCTTACTTATCACCCTAGGATTGCAAACCTTAATATAAACTTAGGTTACGAGTGCATTTAGTTGAGACTAGTCTATTAGTCTTTAATTGTGTAAAACAATTTGATTTACGCTTCTGCATATAAAATCGATTTTACCTAAAAGAATTTTAAAACTGCCTATTCACCCCCTCTATTTAGCCTCCTTGTCCTTACAAGGGGGGAGTAGTGGGGGTACCTAGAACGGAGACTGAGGTGCGAGGGGAAGCGACAGTGAACGATGAGGAGGAATCTAGTAGCGGAGGAGGTGGAATCCAACATCACCACATTGGGAGGTGGAGGCGACATGGATCCAGCATCGAGAAGGTGGAGGTGAGCTCGATGTGGTCGACAACAAGGTGGATCCTACCTTCCGCTACTATGCCATCAGCATCGGTGGTAAGGTCCTACTCAGTGGGTACTAGGGCGCCCTTACGATAGCTTAGTGGGGACTAGGGAGGTCAGACCTTTATTTTAGAAAATTTTGATTCCATACCACTTTTTCAGGAAAAATTTGTTCCATACCACCCAATGATGCACACTTTAGGAAAATACAATAAAAAACTTTACTTCATTTTAATACAACTTAGTTTTGTCACTGTTAGTATTCTTACCACTTTCATTAAATTATTGTTCCTGCCATTAGAGCTGACGATGCTACCCTCTTTCTATCCACTCGTGTTCTACTCGCCTCGCTTAATGCAACCGCCAAAGTTCCTCTGCTGCCGCGCTTGATCGATGTGATCAAGCTGACATCCAAACTACTATCCCCGGGGCATGGAATTCTAATTCATTCACGTATTAGACATAATCATTGTCTAATAATCCATTGGCATTCATAGTATGTTACATCTAATTTGAGTGAATCGAAACATGCCCATTCCGACGCTCTAGACCTACAAGATGCTGTGGCGATGGCAGCTGTGACAAGGCAGCGACTCGAACAATTTCAGTGATGCTACTGCTTCCAAGTTGAGGAGGGTGCACAGCGGGCCGGCAGCTATATCCACTGCTAGAGATTTGATGGGTTGAGCAGATAGTGGCGCCATCTACTTCAATTGACGAAATGTTTCTATACTTTGGCAATCTTTGGGATCGAACATATATGTTTGCATCAAATTTTGCTATTTTTGAGTTGGCTAGTAATTTTGGATGGTTTCATGCCAATTAATCTCCTTCTAATTTTTATAATTTTGCAGTTGCTAGTCTTCCCCTCCCATTTGCTACTCGCAAGAGCACTAAGAAGGGATGCCTTGTGTGTTCATGCGTATTCTTGGCAGCATCTGCAAAGACTTAGTATTGTGGATGCATACCACCACAGAGTTGCTAGAGGTGCGTCTATTGGGGGTAAAAACACACACAAGCTCAAGGACTCTCACATGTGCGCATAATTCTTGGGAACAAGATGATGAACAGAGACACACAAGAGTTAATTTTTTTTGCGACACCGTAACTACGAGCGTCCTTTTCTCTTGCACTTTTTTATAACATAATAGAAGTGATCAAATGCAAAAGAACAGGCCAACTAACATGACTAAAAAACAGCCACAATCCCAAAGACTCGCTCATACAATGCCACTGGGCATTGTACAATTACATGTAGAAAATATCAAAGCTAAAGGTGCAGTGTACATGCACGCAGGAATACAAATACTTGTGCAGGACATGCAGACTAGCAATGCCATGCACTAAATTAACTTATTAGAATGCTAATGCAAACTGAACTAAACATGATTAACTCAACAATCATCCCCCTCAATCATGTTTGTATCTCAGTTATGTCCTTCATGCCAGCTCTAGTGCTTAACAAGTTTCTATCGACCTAAAGCCTTGGTCATAATGTCTGCTACATGCTCTTTGGTTCTCACATGTTACACTTCATGTATGCTACTTGCTGTCGAGACCCGAATATGCAAATCCGGACTCTCTGTGTATACTGCACTAGTCTCAGGATCACGCTAGTGCACACAGTCAAACATAGATGTCATCACAATCATATACATGATAAAATAAAGGAAAAACTCAAATATCGATAAATCTCAAAAGGTATGACCTTATAGTCAAGCTTACAATAGATTAGCCCGAAGGGCTTAACAAAACTACCAGCGGAAATCCAAAATAAAGTGAGTGGCCAATCGACAAGCCCACAGACTATCGAGTGGAGAACGGTTTAATCGCTGAAGTCGTCGAAGTACTCTCCTTCTGGAACCTCCTGCTGGTGATACTCCTCTTTCTCAACTGAGCAACATTGGGCATACAGCCGTAAGTACATTGGTACTCAGCAAGTCATTTGTAACAAATGAATGCAATATAGTATGCAAGGCTTACCAAAGGAATGCTGAAAGGTTAATTTGCATAAAATGACATTTAAAAATACAATAAATAGATTAAAAGCAAACTTTAAGTAAAACAATAATAAATAAGTAATCAAAGGAATTGACATAACCACTTGCGGATCTCCCATCCACAAGCTAAACCAACTGCTTATGGACCTCCTATCCATAAGCTAAACCAACAATGGATTAACCATCCACTGTCCAACCACAATACACAAGTTTTCAGAAATAACTACCCCTCGTGTGAAATCACCAAGCATTGTCCATGACCGAGGACACGGCTATTCGAATAGTTTTACACTCTGCAGATGTTGCACAACTGTACCCACACGATGTGATTAGCCCCGGCCGAAGGTAACCACAACAAGGCCTTTACAAAGTTCGCCATAACTCAATCCGTCCGCTAGGTTTCAGATCACACCCCCTTGCGCCACATGGAAATCAGCAACCATGTTCATTACAATGGCAAGATTAAAGTTGAAACATCCCAAATTAGTCAACTAGATCCGTCCCATACCAGACATGTGGTTTGCACGATAAGACTCAGATCAATGGCATACAAAGTTAAGTCCTTAAGTATACCCGGGTGAGACTACCTTATCCCTCGAAGTACTCCAACACTTCCCCCTTTACTGCATGATCACTCGCCCGAGTGAAAACCAATTTGTATAACCACCGCCGATGACGCACCAACGTCATGGCATAAATTTTAATACTGTGGCACCAACCACGATCTGCTGTGGCTCCAACCACGGTTCAATATCTCATTAAGTCAAATTAATTATTCACGTGTGATGATAAACCCAATCGTACAAATAAGCAAAACTAAGCATTCTATCATACCAACCCATGTGACAAATAACCTAGCATCACTAGTATATTTCCCAACCTAAGGTGACAATGATATCATGTCATTCCAAATTATCAAAGAGGGCTGAATTCAATTGGGACGATAACTACCAATATAAGGGTTTGAATAAAAATAGCGATGCGATGTAATTTAAAATAAAATAATTAAATAATAGATTGCAAACTAGGTTCAACATGATCAAAGGACACGACTTGCCTTGTTTATGCTCAGTGAGGTACTCTTGGTCTTCGGGCGTCGATCCTGCTCCTCCGGAATCCGAATCTAACGAGAGGGAAAACGACCGAAACAAGAAAAACACATAAAATAATAATCAAATGAACTCTAAAAAACCATGAAACTAGAACCAAAAGCTAGAGCTCGATTTTAGATGAATTTAGAAAAAAGAACGGGGTCAATCGAAGCTAGGACGGAGGAGAACGGGCTCTCGAAAAATAAACCCTGTGCTGTGCTGTGAACCCGGTGGACGGAATATCTGGTCCACGGTGAACCCGGTCCACCGAACAGTGCATGTGGGGAGGCGGTGCTGACGCGGCTCGGTTAGGGCTGACGTGGCATGCGCTGGTGCCGCCGCGTGGCAAGGGTGACGTGGCAGCCCGGGCCGATTTTGGCTGACGTGGCGCTGACGTGGCATGCCACGTGGCAGGCCATGTGGACTAGGGATAACGTGGCAGGGGCTCGGGCGGCGGGATCCAACGGTTGCGGGCGAGACGCGCGGCGCGATCTGAGCCTTTGGTTCAGATCTGGATGGACGGCGGCGATGAGGCGACGTGGAGGCGGGACGGCGGGGATCGCCGACGCGTGGCTCGGCGCGAGCGCGCGGCGATGGTCGACAGCGTGGCGGCGCGACCGCGGCGCGCGGCGCGCGCGGGGTGCGGTGGCGGCGCGACGACAAGGCACGCGCGCGGGCGCGGGGTGCGGCGACCGGGCGGGCGACGCGGAGACGATGCGGGCGAAGGGAGGCGGCAACGGCTCATCGGCGGGGTCTCGGCAATGGCGACAGCGGCGACGGGCGACGGCGGGGACGCATGGGCGACGGCGGTGCGACTCCGGGAATGGTGGCGTGAGCGCGAGGAGGAGGCGGCAGGGACGACGGTGAGGGCGACGGCGAGGCACGCGAACCGAGGCGGCCACACGGGTTTTATCATGCGAACTGAGGCGAGTTCGATTCGGTTACGGCGCGGGTGCGGCTCGGATCCGGTTCGGACGGCTGAGATGCGAGCGCAGGCGATCCAACGGCGTGTGCACGGGCGATGCGGACGGCGGCAACGGGGTTAGGGTTAGGGTTCGCGGGCGGTGCGGACAGCTGGGATGGCGGCACGTGGCGGGAGGCCGGGATCGGGCGGCTGAGGAAGGGGCGAGGCGGGGGCTGCGCTGGTGCTGCCGCGTGGCAGATCCAACGGCGCGGGGCGGGCGACGCTAGGGTTAGGCGCGCGGCGCGAGCGCGCGAGCGGCGCGGGGTGGATGCGTGACGCGTGGCGCGGGGTTGATAGGCCGGCTCGGCGCAGGTGAGGCCGGAGCGGCGCGCGGCGCGAACCGGGCCGACGGGGAGGCGACGCGTGGCGGGCGCGTCGATCGGACGACGCGGAGGCGAGGTAGGCGGGAGCGGTTGCGCAGGCGGGGCCGGGCCGACGCGATGCTGACGCGTGGCACGGGCGGGAATCGGCGGCTGAGGTTTTTCCCCGGTTAAATAATTTTCAGAAATTCAAATAAAATGCCAAGAGCTCTAGAAAATAGCAAATAAATCCCAAAAATTCACCAAAAAATACCAGAAAAATCCCTGAGAGACAAGGAACTCAAATAAAATATTTTTAGCAAATGTTGAAGTTTAATTTAATCATATTAAATCCTTTTAAAATTCTAAAAATTCAAATTAAGCTTTATTAATTCCAAAAAAATTCAAAAATTAATTTTTAAATTCAAGGTTTTAAAAAGCTCTGAAAATCAGGATGTTACACTTAGTCTTCAGTTCTCACATGTTCCACTTATCTCTCCTTTCTCCACACAATTATGGATGAAATGGTACCAAGTATCTATATGCTTGCTCCTCTCGTGGTGGATTCTTAGTAAGATCAATAGCTAATTTGTTGTTCACCTTCATAACTACCATGGGTACATCTTCTTTTATCTCTTGCAACAAGCACCACAACCAGACTCCTTGACAAGCTACAATAGTGGCTGCTATGTACTCTGCTTTACATAAAGACAGAGCTACCACCCTTTGCTTCTATGACCCCATGTGATGGGGCTTGCTCCGAGAAACAAGATAACACCTGTAGTACTCTTGCAATTGTCGATGTCACCCTCAAGGTCACTTTCACTGTATCATGTGATATACCTCCTTTTTTGCTTGCCCTTTGCATAACAGCATCCATGATTGATTGTGCCTTCTACATACGTCCAAATTTGTTTCACAAACACCATGTGTGTTGTTGTGGGAGCCTCGATATAGCGACTGGCCACACCAATAGAATATGCTAAGTCTGGCCATGTGTTCATCAAGTACCTCAAGCTTCTAATGGTGCTGCGATACAGGGTTGCATCTACTGTCGAACTTGAATTGGTTTTAATGAGCTTTGTTCTCGGGTCCATTGGAACTTGAGTGGAGTTACAATCACCCATGCTCAGCTTCTCAAGTATCTTCATGGCATATGCCGACTAGCACAATGTGAGCAACTGTGGTCCTTGCTTCACCTCAATGCAGAGATAGAAACTCAGAGGTACAATATCACTCATTTCAAACAACTCCTTCATCTTCCCTTTGAACATGCAATGTCTTCTGAGTTGGATCCTATGATGATGAGATCATTAATATACACCCCCACAATTTGTATGGCATCCTCAACTTCTTGTAGACATCATGCTCAAGTTTTAGTACATCATTTTCACATCCTTTTTCAACAAAACCTTGCGGCTGCACAACAAATACTTCTTCCTCCAACTCACCATTAAGAACAGTTGATTTTACATCCATATGGTGCACTTGCCAGTCTTGATGAGCCACCAATGTGAGCAACAATCTCACTGTTTCTAATCATGCAACAGGAGCGAATACCTTAGTGAAATCCACTCCTTGCGACTAGACATAACCTTTAGCTACTAGGCGAGCCTTGTGCTTCACCACCTCCCCTTTTGGATTTTTCTTGACTTCATAAATCCATTTGAGGCCTATAGCTCGTTGCTTGCTAGTAGCTTTGATAGCTCCCAAGTGTTGTTTCTTCGGACTACTGCAACTTTCTTAAGCATGGCTTGCTTCTAATTCTCATTCGAAGCTACTTCTTCATAAGTTGTTGCCTCATCCTTAAAGAGAAAATAGAGCCCAACCTCCTTTTCAATGTCATGGGTCTCATCGTAAATTTCCTACAAGGAATGGTACTTTCTTGGACCTTCCGAGCTTGTGTCGTGGTCAGCAGTGGTGAACGCTATTGGAAAATAGCTCGATAGCATTGTGGTAGCTTGGGTTGGCGAAGTCCGCAAGGTTGGTGAAATGGCTGGGAGCCGTGTTGAACCCTCGTGAGATACTGAACCACCACCTGTGGTTGGTGTTATAGTAGTCGTCATGATCAATGATGTTGCCACATACTGCACACTGTTCGATGAAGCATTTGCGCCACAAGCGAATTGTTCAGTCGTGACATTCAAGCTAGTTGCCGCAAGATGCATGGTGAACACATCAGTAGAGTTAAGTCCATGACCACCTTCTGCATGCAATGATTCCCGACAACATTCCTTGTCCTCATCAAAGATTATATCTTTGCTTATACATAATTTTTTTCTCTCTTGGACCATAGATGCAATAAGCTTTGGATCCTAGCTCGTACCCAAGAAAGACCATCTGCACACTTCTATCATCTAGCTTCTTGGCATGAGGACTCACTATTTTGACATGCGCCAAATAGCTGAACACACGCAAATGATGTACATTGGGCTTCCAGCTAGTCCACATCTGGTATGGTGTCGGACCCAGATTTTTCAATCTAGAATCTTCTATGATTCCACCACACTATTCCCTAGATCAGTAGATAGTGTTCACAGATATATTACTGAACATCAAAGTACATATCATGTGGAAGTGTAAAATATTAGTAGACTTACTTATGGGCCGATCAAGTTAAAATCAATAAAATGCAGCACTAGAAATAGAAACTTCACACAGGTGGGGCCCTCAAGACATGCCCATAGGCATCCAATTGGGGTTTGTGACTTAGTTCTTGGCCTCTTCATCCTCTTTACCATCATAACTTGGTGCAGTGCTGAAGCTTAGCGATTTGACTCCTGATTCTAGATTAGTTGAGTGAGCGAGGGTGAGTACAAACCACCGTGCTTTGTGAGTCAATACACAGTATGCAAATAAATAACATGCATGGCTTACCAAGGAAGGCTCTCAGTTATTTTATTTGTCAGAAATTGCTTTTACGAATATGATACATAGAAATTCCTTGAGACCTAACATATTAACTAAAACAAACTTTGTAAATGTGTGAAAAAAATGCATTAATACTAGCGATCTAGATTCCATCTACTGTTATATGGTTTCTGTACCTCATGCTAATCTTTCGACGTTATATCCGCCTAACTTTATCATTGGGGCGACACCTAGGGCAACACAAATTAGGGTTTTTCACAGTCCACCACTTTTTCAATCTCACCGATAAAGTTTTTGAAATAGAACTATCTCAAGTTAAGTTCCTATACCCGTCCATGATCGTAGGCACGGCTATTCGAATAGTTTTTACTTTGCAAAGTTTGTACACTTTCACCACAAGAGACAATCTTCTCATTGCTCCACACGATTCCTTAGTCATGCGGTTGAGTAAATCATCACAGAAACTTTTTGAAATATTTGGCTCCTTTTGTCATCTCACTCTATGGGCTTCTTCCACTTGCGATGGGTCCCATACGTTGCTTGGGATGTTTACCACAATGTCTAGTACAACAGGACTCCGCCTTCCCCAACGTCTAACACAGTTGGCAAACTTCACCCTACCCTTGGTGTCCCTTTAAGCCTCCCCTTACCTTTGCAGTATTCCAATTCTTTCTCCTACCTATGAGATGAGTCTGGGGGTTCGATAGATTTACTTAGCCAAGTTGCAATTTACAGACTTGTGGTTGTACTATTTTACATTGAGAGGTCATGACCCAATTCAGTCTTTAAGGTTATGTAGACAATTATACCACAATCCATTTGTTCTCGTGCATCCACCGCACCGGCCCCTCTTACCATCCACCCAGATAAATAAGCATGCTGGGGGATTTTGGGAATATAAAATACCATGTGAAAATATACCAGCTATTTTCCCAAATCCATTTGTATGAGTAAAGTGATGCTTGGGGCATTTAGCAGCCCTCGAGTATCTGAGTAGTACTAAGCATTGTGAGTAAACATAGATCTATTTTTCAAAAGGGCTACCATTATAATTTGTCTAAGGTGACAAGGCACACAAGTTCAGAATGTCACAAGGGAATGTAATACTAACAAGTTAATTAATGGGCATGTAGCTAGTGCTTTAAATCAGTCATAGATTTGCATATAAAATATCGACATACAATTTGATAATTTAAACAGAAATCACTTCCTTAAAAGGTAGGTTTAACATGATCAAAGTATTGACTCACTTTGCGCGGTTTACCACGGTCTTGAGCTCTCTCGAAGCTTTCTCATTTGATGATCTTGAGCTCCTGATCCCCATCTTCATCTGGATCTTGGACTCGCTTGATCTACTTTTTTTCAGGGCTCCATTTCTAATTACGAGCTAAACAACTGAATCTAAATAAATGCAAATAACTCAAAAGGCCCAAATAAATCTAAATGAATTCAATTTGGTTTTATTAAGATTACATGGGTGAGCTAGGATAGAGTTTATTAGGCGCGGGTTATTTTCAGAGTCAAATGTGGTTTGAGGAATGTGAGTAATGATGGAGGGAAATCCACTGAGACGAATGTCAAGGAAAGGTTCATGATGAGAGAAATATTCATGGGAATATTCTGTTAGTGATATGCCCTAGAGGCAACATGGAGATGTTGTATATATATCACATACTATGTTTATGATACATTATTTTGTTCCTTGGAATAGACATCATCATTATTGATCAATGAGTATGTGACTTATTCATGAGACTCTTAAATACTAAGATGTTGCTATTTCTAAATGATCTCTGATCGTATATCATATGAGGAACGAATATGATTCAAAGACAAAGATCAGCATATGTATTGATTGATGATCATGTCTCATGGATCATGGTATGGTGATACCAAATCAATAATATGGACATATGTTAGTGAACATATGTTGATAGACTCGCCATGAGACACGCAGAGATTCCATGTGTCATTAGTTGGTCTCAAGTAGTGTTTATGTAGAATCCTTAGACTTGAGATCATCATGGTTCCCAACATGAGTAGTAGCTTATTTTGGAACTACTAAACACTACTCCGTGAATCGGGTAGTCATAAAAGTAGTCTTCGGGTTTGCAATGAAACATGTAGTGGGATGTGAATGATCAAGATAGAATTTGCCCTCCTTATGGGAGAGATATCTCGGCCCTCGATGTAATGGATTATGAAAGTGCATGGCCATGCCAAGGTGATTGAGGAGTCGATCACGAGTTTATAATCCATCACGGAATCGAGAGAGTGATTGAGCTATTAAGAGGATGACACAGTCTCGCCTTGAGCTCAATCTATATCGTGAGGCAAAGGGATTCGTACATGAGAGAACATTACAGTTCAACCGATATGATCTTTACATATACTTTGGGGTTAATATGTCTTACTAGAGGCCGCTATTAATGTGGTGACCGAAAGGCGCTTTCTCGGTCACGACCAAGTATACGTGAACCTGCTGTGGTCGCACGCTTAACGGGTTGGAACACCGATTCGAATATGATTCGGATATGGGCTCAATTCGATAAAGATCCGAATAGACTCCTAATGGGCCTCGATCCGCAAGGCCCACGTGAGGAGGTCTATATATATGGAGGCGAGGGGTGAGGTGATTCGTCCTCGTTAACATCTAGCAAAACCCTAGCCGCCACCTCCCGAGCCAAACCCTAGTCGCCACGAGTGCTAGTACACTCGCGATCGGCGCCCACCCCGGACGGTGGATACCGAGAGGCGCCGCTCGTTGCAAAGGCTGATCGGCGTGGCGTGGAGGAGACGATCTGTTCGGGACGATCGGCTACTTCCACTACTACATCGACGCGCGTGATTGGATCGGTTTCCAATTCTTCTCACGCGCACAAGGCCTAAGTGGTAACGATCCATGATCCTTCCTTAGCATGATGTTTTTGGGTGTGCGGTAGAAAAGTTTTGTTTTCTCGCTCGTAGCCTACGCGTATTCCTTTAGTGGTATCGAGCCATCTTGCTTAGTTTGCAACCGGATCAGCGATATGTTGATATGTGATAGTAGTAGATTGGATCTATTACGCCTAAATCAGTAGCACGGGTTGATGAGATCAATCGGTCATAAGGGGTTGAAATAGGTATGAGTTGATAGCATCATAAGGCCAAAAAGATTAGTTCGTGTTCTTCTTTGATGTACGCACGACTTGCCCCTACCTACCGGAATCACCATCGGGCTAATCTGCGCGCACAATCAGTAGATCGAGCCAACATATCGAGGTCTTGTGTTGTGGTCTCCTCAAGTATACCGATCGCGATGATCAATATGATTGATCTAATGAAAATTGAGACATTTTGAATGGCTCGAATTTGGGTTGATTTGATCGGCTCGATAAGATTTTCATAGCGATTTCATAGATGCGATCAATATAATTGGGACCACCGTGTGTATCCCCCCTTGTATAGCGTCGTGGGTTTACATCGTTAGGTAGAATGCGATTCTACGTCTAACTTGTTTTTGCAGGGAATGGTGTGAATAGTATGGCCCTATAGCTTATTTGAATGTATGAGATGTATGTGATGCATGTAACATCTGCTCATGCCTGCGTGTCATGATTATTACAGCTATTGTTAGTCAGTATATATATATATTGTATTTAACGACCTGCGTGTTGACCTTAATGCTTGAATCTATCTTTGTAATCTTCAATTTCTAGCTATTATAGGTAGTAGCCTAGTTTTGAGGTTACAAGCTTTTAAGCATGGTGGCCTAAAGGAGTGATGTGGAGGATGGAGATCGTCTACACCTACTTGGAGATGGATATCACCATTTTTGGGCCATACTACTTCACAGTTAAATGTGTTTATCTATGATGTTATCTATCTTATTCTTATGCAATGATATATGTGATATGTTGCTTTGGTAGGATAGAATCCTCTTAAAATTAGGTGTTAATGCCCTTCCATATGCTGCACCAAAAGATAATGATCACCGCATGGTAGGTCTACCAAAGTAGAGTGCCATCGGTTATCATCATCATTTGGGGTAAATGTCGGACATCTACATGCGGAAGCATTTGGTTTACTTAACAAGGTTATCAAAATAGTTTTGGACCTTGGGGCATAGATTGGGGCCGAGGCATACTGATGTCACCCAAAGTAGAGTCACATAGGGATGTGATTAGCAAGGTGTTGCTTACCCATGTCACTAGTTTTTTAGCCGTGATGCCAAAGCTCACTAGGAATTAGTGAAATGAGGATCTTTACCCACTATGTAACTTAGAGAGAGTTTTTGTTGTAAAACTCATAGTGGGAGTCTTTTGCTAAATAGTTTAATAAAAGATGAACATAAACATAGTGCTAAACTTTGCATATTCTTATGTTGTAGATCATGTCAGCTAACGCCACATCCAAAGATTTTTAATTTGCGATCCGTCCTTGAGAAAGAAAAACTCAATGGAACAAACTTTTGGATTGGTATCGCAACTTGAGAATTGTTCTCAAGCAAGAGCGCAAGGAGTATGTCCTTGAGTCTCCTTACCCAAAACTTGCTCGATAATGCTATCGTGGATCGCACGGAGAGCTTATGAGAAGCAAACGAATGATTGCCTTGATGTGAGCTATCTCATGCTTGCCACAATGTCCTCTCGAGCTTGAAGCAATATGAGAACACAGATGCCTACAATATCATTGTGGGGCTACGTGGTATGTTTGAGAACCAAGCAAGGGTGAGAGGTTCAATACTTCAAAGTCCTTATTTGCGTGCGAGCTTGCAGTAGGGAATCCCGTCACCCTCATGTGATTAAGATGATTGGCTACATTGAGAGTCCGAAAAGCTTGGTTTTCCCTTAGCCAAGAGTTGGCTACGATGTGATTCTCCGCCGCTCCCCGAGCTTTGAGCCATTCATAATGAACTTTAACATGAACAACCTAGACAAGACCTCGGCCGAGTTGCATGGGATGCTAAAATTTGCCGAGGAAAGCATTAAGAAAAGCAGCAATCATGTGATGATGATGCAAAAGGCAAGGGCAAGCCCTATGTCAAGAGAAGCGGTCAAAAGAAAGAAAGCTCTGATGCGATCGCGAGCGGTTCTAAGGCCAAGAAAGACAAGAAGGGCGATGCTCATCTCCGATGCGCATTGTTACATCTGTAAGCAATCGTGACATTGGAAAAGGAACCGCCCAAAGTACTTGGAGGATCTTGAGAAGAAGAAGGAAGTATGACTTCCACCTGTATAAATGTTATAGAAATCAATCTTGCTACTTCTTCCACTAATTCTTGGGTATTTGATACCGGATCGGTTGCTCACATTTGCAAATCGCTGTGGGCTAATAAGAAGTAGAAGTTTGAGGAGGAGCGGTGGATCTTTCGCTGGCAATGGAGCAAAAGTTGCTGCGGTAGCTGCTGGCACCATGCCATTGTCTTTACCTTCGTGATTAGTTTTGGAATTGAATAATTGTTATTGTGTTCCATCTCTTTCAAAGAACATTATTTCGCTTCATGTTTGCAAGCGTAAGGTTATGACTTTAAATCTATGGACAATGGTTGTTCTCTTTATTTCAAAGATATGTTCTATTGTCATACTCCATTGGTGAATGGGTTATACGTTCTTACTCTTGAAGGGTCACCGTCTATAACATTAATGCAAAGAGGCAACGTCCAATGATTTGAATCCCACGCTTATTTGGCATCGCCGCTAGGTCACATAAATGAGAAACGCATGCGTAAGCTCCATAGAGATGGTATTCTGCACTCATTTGATTTTGAATCATTAGAGACATGCGAATCTTGTTTACTTGGCAAGATGACAAAGGCACCTTTCACCGGTCAAGGTGAACGGGCAAATGACTTATTGGCACTCGTACATACCGATGTATGTGGACCAATGAGCTTATGTACCAGAGGTGGTTTTCGTGATTTCATAACTTTTATCGATGACTTTAGTAGATATGGGTATATTTACGATGAAGCATAAGTCCGAATCCTTTGAAAAGTTCAAGGAATTCCAAAATGAAGTGCAAAATCATTTAGGCAAGACAATCAAGTTTCTACGATCCGATCGTGGAGGCGAGTATTTGAGCCATGAGTTTGGCAATCATCTAAAGGATTGTGGAATTGTTCCACAATTGACTCGCCAGAACACCTCAATGGAATGGGGTATCGAACGGAGAAATCGCACCTTATTAGATATGGTGCGCCCATGATGAGCCAAAGTGATTTTCCGTTGTCTTTTTGGGGTACGCTCTGAAACAACGCGCTCACACTAAACAGGTTCCATCAAAATCGTGAGAAAAGACACCATATGAGATGTGGACAGACAACGCCCTAGCTTGTCTTTTCTTAAGATTTGGGGATGTGAGGCTTATGTAAAACGTTTACAACTGATAAGCTCACTCCTAAATCGATAAATGCTTCTTTATCGGGTATCCTAAGGAAACAAAAGGATATTACTTTTATAATCAAGGAGAAGGCAAAGTGTTTGTCGCTCAAGATGGTGTCTTCTTAGAGAAAGAGTTTCTCTCAAGAAGGGATAGTGGGAGCACAGTGCAACTTGAAGAAATTCAAGAAACACCGATAACGTTTCAGCTCCTACAGTAACCACAACAGATGAACAAACTGTTGAAGAACTCATTGTGGACACACCAGCACCACGTAGGTCGAAGGTCACGCTGCACCGAGAGGTACATGTTCTTGACTACTCAACAACGGGACATATTGTTGTTAGACAACGATGAGCCTAAGACCTATGAAGAAGCGATGGTGGGACCGGACTCGAGAAATGGCTTGAAGCCATGAGATCCAAATTGAATCCATGCACAGAATCAAGTTTGGAACTTGGTTGATCCACCGATGGTGTTAAAACCATTGAATGCAAATGGGTTTTCAAGAAAAGATAGACATAGATGGAAATGTTCACATCTATAAAGCGCGACAGGCCAAAGGTTTCAAACAAATTCAAGGTATTGATTATGATGAAACTTTTCGCCGTCGCAATGCTAAAGTCTATTCGATCATTCTAGCGATTGCTGCATATTTCGACTATGAAATATGGCAAATGGATGTCAAAACAGCTTTCCTTAATGGAAATCTGAGTGAGGATGTGTACATGACACAGCCCATGGGTTTTGTCGATCCGCAATCAGATGGAAAGATATGCAAGCTCCAAAGATCCATTTATGGATTAAAGCAGCACTCGGAGTTGGAACATTCGCTTTGATGAAGTAATCAAAGGGTTTGGTTTCATCAAGAACGAAGAAGAGCCTTGTGTTTACAAAAGGCTAGTGGGAGCGCACTCGATTTACGGTCTTATATGTGGATGACATATTACCGATCGGAAATGACATTCCTTTGCTCGAATCATAAGTCTTCATTAAAAATAGTTTCTCTATGAAAGACTTAGGAGAGGCAGATATATTCTGGGCATCAAGATCTATAGAGATAGATCAAAAAGGCTAATTGGATTAAGCCAAGATACGTACATTGACAAGGTGTTGAAAAGGTTCAACATGCATGATTCCAAGAAAGGTTTTCTACCTATGTCACATGGTATAAATCTCAGCAAGAATCAGTGTCCTAGTACACCTGATGAGCGGGATAAAATGAATGCGATTCCATATGCTTCGCTATTGGGTCCATTATGTATGCCATGCTTTGTACACGCCCGATGTTTCAGATGCTTTAAGTGCTACGAGTAGATACCATCCGATCCAGTGAAAGTCACCGGATTGCCGAAAGAACATCTTGAAGTACTTGAGAAGAACTAAAGATGTGTTCCTTGTCTATGGAGGTGAGGAAGAGCTCGTTGTAAATGGTTACACCGATGCTAGCTTCCAAACCGACAAAGATGATTTTAGATCGCAACTGGATTTGTGTTCGCTCGAATGGCGGTGCGGTAAGTGGAAGAGTTCCAAGCAAAGAGACGGTTGCCGATTCTACAACGAAGCCGAGTACATAGCAGCTTCAAGTCGCCAAAGAGGCCGTTTGGATCAAGAAATTTATTTCGAGCTTGGTGTGATGGCTAGTGCCTCCAGCCCAATGGACTCTCATTGTGACAATAGTGGGGCCATTGCACAAGCTAAGGAGCCTAGATCGCACTGTAAGTCCAAGCACATTTTACGGCGATTTCATCTCATCCGCGAGATAGTGGAGAGAGGCGATGTGAAGATATGCAAAGTACAAACGGATTTGAACATTGCAGATCCGCTGACAAAGCCGCTTCCCCACCAAAGCATGAGGCTCACACTAGGCAATGGGTATTAGATACCTACATGGTTGACTCTAGTGCAAGTGGGAGATCATAGTGATATGCCCTAGAGGCAACATGGAGATGTTGTATATATATCACATACTATGTTTATGATACATTATTTTGTTCCTTGGAATAGACATCATCATTATTGATCAATGAGTATGTGACTTATTCATGAGACTCTTAAATACTAAGATGTTGCTATTTCTAAATGATCCTCGATCGTATATCATATGAGGAACGAATATGATTCAAAGACAAAGATCAGCATATGTATTGATTGATGATCATGTCTCATGGATCATGGTATGGTGATACCAAATCAATAATATGGACATATGTTAGTGAACATATGTTGGATAGACTCGCCATGAGACACCGCAGAGATTCCATGTGTCATTAGTTGGTCTCAAGTAGTGTTTATGTAGAATCCTTAGACTTGAGATCATCATGGTTCCCAACATGAGTAGTAGCTTATTTTGGGACTACTAAACACTACTCCGTGAATCGGGTAGTCATAAAAGTAGTCTTCGGGTTTGCAATGAAACATGTAGTGGGATGTGAATGATCAAGATAGAATTTGCCCTCCTTATGGGAGAGATATCTCGGGCCCTCGATGTAATGGATTATGAAAGTGCATGGCCATGCCAAGGTGATTGAGGAGTCAATCACGAGTTTATAATCCATCACGGAATCGAGAGAGTGATTGAGCTATTAAGAGGATGACACAGGTCTCGCCTTGAGCTCAATCTATATCGTGAGGCAAAGGGATTCGTACATGAGAGAACATTACAGGTTCAGCCGATATGATCTTTACATATACTTTGGGGTTAATATGTCTTACTAGAGGCCGCTATTAACGTGGTGACCGGAAGGCGTTTCGGTCACGACCAAGTATACGTGAACCTACAGGGTCGCACGCTTAACGGGTTGGAACACTGATTCGAATATGATTCGGATATGGGCTCAATTCGGATAAAGATCCGAATAGACTCCTAATGGGCCTCGATCCGCAAGGCCCACGTGAGGAGGTCTATATATATGGAGGCGAGGGGCTGAGGTGATTCGTCCCTGTTAACATCTAGCAAAACCCTAGCCGCCACCTCCCGAGCCAAACCCTAGTGCGCCACGAGTGCTAGTACACTCGCGATCGGCGCCCACCCGGACGTGTGGATACCGGTGGAGGCGCTGCTCGTTGCGTTGCCGATCGGCGCGGCGTGGAGAGAGACGATCTGTTCGGGACGATCGGCTACTTCCACTACTACATCGACGCGCGTGATTGGATCGGTTTCCAATTCTTCTTCACGCGCTGGCGTCTAAGTGGTAACGATCCATGATCCTTCCTTAGCATGATGTTCTTGGGTGCGCGGTAGAAAAGTTTTGTTTTCTGCTTCCGTAGCCTACGCGTATTCCTTTATATTCCACTTCGGATTCAAGGATGGCTAGGCATTGCCGACTGTAGAATACCATGCCTCGATCTTTCTATTAATAACTTCTTCTGTTATTCTTTTATATTTATTAAGGAGGTTCCATAAGTTGGGGTGGACATATGGACATATATATTTACAAATCAACAGTATATCTATATCAATCTTTTTAATTCTTATCTTCGAGGAATTCACGATATATTATTATTTTGAGGTGTAGTTGCCAAATAAGCAAGGGATATGGACACATGATTAATTTAATAAATTACTAAATAATGGGATTGCTCATTTTTCCAATTAATAATTAATTTTTATTAAATTATTATTTACTAACGATCGGTGACTACTGAGCCTTTCAAGTGTTTACAGGCATTTTCAGGTAAAATATTCCTCTTAGTTAAAGTCTGAGTATGACTAGAATTCAATTACCATCCATCGGTTTGTTAGCGAGTTATTTTAATTTGGGTCTAATTAATTGGTTTTTTTGTCACATGGTTCATTAAGGTGTAGGTTAGCTAGATTATTTTTAACGATTTGTGACCCATCGGTCATTATATTTTAGTTGATGCACGAAGTTATATATCTTTTTAACATGATCCTTCTACTGAAAGATGCTCTTTTGATTAAAGATTGCTGTTATTTTATGTATACTATAGTTATCACTTGACAGAGTTTATTTTTGATTAAGACCAATTTATGGGGTGCCTAGATTTATGCACATATACCATTGTATTTCAATATCATTTGTATAAAAACTATTTTTTTATAGGACTCTTGGTAGATATGTAGATCTCTAAATTAATATTTGATGGTTTCATCAATATCTCTCATAATCTTATCCAACTATTTTTCAGAGAAATCCTTAATTAGCGTGGACACCCCAACCCAAATATTTTTAACAAATTTAAATGAGCTTCAAAAGACATGGTTTTGGTTCAAATAGACAAATCTTGAATTTAGATGAATTTAGAAATTTCTTTCATCAAATTTGGCGTTAAGATGAATAAGTTATGCCTATTTAAAGTTCTCTGTTTGAATTAATCCAAAAATTATAAAAGGACATAGGTACCTCTCATTTACAGGTGGGGCCTACGGCAATTAAGTTCAAATTGATCTGACTAAAGGAGTGCGCGCGGGCCATCAAATCAGTAATGGACCGTCCGATCGAACGGAAGGTTCGGACTATCCGAACAGCTGAGACGTGCAAGCCGTTCGATAGCGATGAATCATTCGATCAACTGAGAAGGTTCGGATTATCCGAATAATTGGGGCGTTTGAACCATTTGATTAGCGATGGACCGCTCGGATCGACCGAGAATGCTTGGACTGTCTGAACGGTGGAGACGCATGCACCGTTCGATCAACTTGAGGAATCGTTCGGACTGTTTGATCGTTCGGGGGAGAACGTTCGGACCGTCCGAATGGTCACCTTCGTCAACCCGGGGTTCCTACCTCTATTCAGCCGACAATGAAAGGGCTCACCGTCGACGATAGAGGCAGCGGCCGAACATGAGCATTACCAAAATAGATTGCTCATGTCCCTACGCACCTGCAGCCAAAGCCTCACCGGACAATTTGGCCAGGGTGGCGACTGGCAACTACCATGGGCACCGATGGAATAGGGGAGGGGCAGCTATGGTGATCCAAGGCAATTTGAAGTAATTCCTTGGCCTAGGAGCATCTCGGGGTGGGTAGGAAGTTACCTGGGGGCTGGGCCATGTGGGAGGAAGATTGAGAGAAGCTATTGGCGAGGACCAGTGGTGGGCGAGGAGGAAGTTCGACGTCGGATCTCCTTAGGCAGTGTCAGCCCGAGGTGCTGCTAGGGTTGGGTTCGTAGGGGTGCGGCAGCGCTCCAGTCCCCAGGAATTGATCGGTGGTAGCCTCAGTTGGCAATCCTCCGAACATCGATGCTGGGGAAGAAAGGGGGTCACCGGCGAGCTACACTACCAGAGAACTTGATTCCAAGGAGGGGAAGGATGAGTGGAGGATGGTAATGCTACACGGGGTTAAGCTGGGCTCTTATAGGCGGTGGAATGGGCTGGCCACATGAAGAGTGGTTGAATAGTCATAGCGGATGGCGTGGCTTCGGCATGGCTATAGAGCCGGTGATGTAATCTTGAGTTTACTAATGAGGATGTGCTGCAGGGCGTGGCGGAGGGATGAACGGCATAGGGCATAGCGAACTGACTAGACGGGGCAAAGGCGTGCATTGTGGCTAACTCGAGTGGTAAGGCGCAGCGAAGAAAATCTTACCGTGGCATAGCATAGGCAAAGAAGAAGGAAGGAGCCGGGCTGGCTTGGCTAGGCCGAAAGGCCAGAAACTTTTTGGGGCTAGGCAACTGGAAGAGAAAGAAAGGAGAAGAAAGAATAGGAGTAGTGTTTGTAAATTTCAGACATTTGAATTCTAAATTACACTTCTATTATTTTTTTGAGTTTTAAGTTTGTGGTTGAATTTTGAATTTCCAACCTTGAGTTTGATATACTAATTGAACTTAAAAAGAATGAATTCTTGGTTTAATTATTGGGACTCAAAATTCAATATGCCCTTGCATATGATGTTATTTAGTTTGCCTTCGGATTTCTTCTGATTTTATTTTATTAATATAGTTATGGTTTTACTTGGATATTATCTCCTATTGTCAATTTGCAAATCGCAAAACTTGAGAAGTTCCAAATAAATGCTCAAAAGAAATTCGAATGTCAACAGAATACAACAAAAGCTTTAAAATTTTCTCATTTTTGAAAATCCCAAAGTTGGGATGTTACATATGGCGTCACACCATCTAAGCTTTGAGTTGGTGCTCAGTTCAACAAATATACTACTGTTTGGATAGCTTCTCCCCAAAATGTAGTAGGCACACCTTTGCTTTTCAGGAGACTCCTTGCCATACTAACAATAGTTTGAATCCTGTGCTCTACGACACCATTTTATTATGGCGAATATGGTGCTGTGAGGTGGTGTTTTATTCCCATGCCTTCGAGGTATTCTCTGAACTTTGTCGAGTTGAATTCTCTTCCTCTATCAGTTTTAAATACTTTTATCTTCATCTTAGCCTCAAGTTCTTCATTTGCCTTTACTTTTTTGAATGCCTTTAAAGCTTCCCCTTTGCTGCTTATCATCTCTATCCACATAAATCTAGTATAATCATCAACGAGTAGCATAAAGTACTCGTACCTCCAGCTATGGCCGACGTGATTGGACCACACAAATCCACATGCACAAGTTGCTACGCCCACGCATTCTTTCTTCATGCACCTTGATTCTTTGGATAATCTCCTCCACGGTCATAAGCACATTGAGAAGCGTGCATGAGTGTGTAAGTGCTTTGAGAAGCATGTATAAGTGTGTAAAACCTATGTTAGTGGGGTTGACGAGTTTTTCCAGTAGGCTTAATGGGTTGGACATGTTAAGAGGCATCATTGGTTATTTAGAGGGGAGGAGAGGTAGTGGTAGCCTCAAGGATTCTAAGGTTTAGTTTTCCTCTACTATCTTGTCTTCTTTCATGGTTGTGATTGAGAAATCTTGAGGGAGGAAAAGACAGTGCTTTGGCTGCACCTTGTAATCATCTATGAGCATGTAAACTTCATCCTCTTCTGAAATAGATCAAAGCTTTGTCTCAATCATATTCTTACTTGTGTTCTTACTTGGCTTCTCTTGTTCTTGAGCTAGATTTGTGATTTCGGATTTGTGGAAGTTCTAGCTCAATCTCTTGCTTGGTTTATCTTGCTAGGACATGTAAGAATAGATCTAGAAGACCTTATGTCTTAGATCCTCATGAGCAAGAATTAATTTGAGAATTAGGGTTTTTGACGTTCTTGTGAGCTAGATTTGATTCTCCTTAATTTGGTGATCTTGAGCATATGTATCTTGCGATTCTTGATTGGTTTAGGTTTTTTTTTTGTCTTGAACAAGTCTCATCGCAAAATTTGGAAGTATTTGGATGAGATTTGAGCAAATTATTAAGATTTGAGCTTTTGTCCCAATAGGTGTTTTGGTCTGTGAATAGGGGACTAGTTGGACTGGCACCAGACCTGCGATCTAACCGGCTAGCAGGTGTGACCAGTCACAAGCTTCCTATCAGATAGGCCCATCAACAGTGGTCTGATCGGGCTTAATGAAAAAAAGTTGATTTTGGTGGATCTTGTTTCTATGTTTGGTTTGCGTTCATGTTGGTGTGATATAAACTTCATGATTATCATAGTCATTCGAGTAAAGATTTTGAATACTTAAAGGGGAAGTTTCGGAAATCATTCACGATGATTGCCAGCATCAGTTCTACATTATCACTGAGGATTGTTAGAAATTTTGTCTCTAGTAGCACTGCAGGCAGACAGGAAGCACTTGTGGCAAACAATCTGGCCTGCGAATGTTCCACCGGAAGTCAGTGTGTTTGCGTGGAGATTGGCTAAACAGGCCCTCCCAACAAACGCAAAAAAAATAGGCCCTCCCAACAAACGCAAAAAACAAAGCCGGACATTTTCTTGAGGATGATACCAGTACAATTTGTGGGGCAGCACCTGAAACCGATTTCCATGATGTGGTTTCATGCCCCATGCGAGAACCTTGTTTAGCGCCATGCATGCTGAATGGTAAATGCCAGATAAAAGTATGATCAGGTATACAGGCAAGGATTAATTGGTTGTTGCTTCTGTTAGATGAGCGGAAAGACGGTTTGTGGAGAACGGACAGGCCTAGTAGTGGTTGTTGCTTCTGTTAGATAAGCGGAAAGAGGGAGAACGGACAGGCCTTGTTAATACGTTGGAGAAATTGGTCGGAACGCAATGCTTTGACACATGGAGATTCAAAGTTCTCGGTAGAAGATTCAGCGTGTTCCATGTTTGCCCTGTATAATTAACTGTTTCAAATCCGGCGACAGGGAAGCCTGGATGTGAAAGGTAAAGCTCCAGTTGGTGAGCTCTCCAATGCCAGTAAGAAAGCAGTGAGTCATCCCAGTCCTGTGCCAAAATGGTGCCTGCCTGATCAAGGTTGGCTAAAGATAAACGCGGATGCATGGAAGCTTTGTGGAGCAGTCAGGTCAGGCAAGCGTTGGAGTGGTTATAGGGTGGTACCATTATCTCTTCATGGTCATGGAAGATGTTGTGTCATTGTTCATCTGCAGAAGAAGCTGTTGGCTGGTGCAACGAGGGTCTGTCCCTCGCTCTGCAGTGATTCCATGGCTCGGTCTACCTCGAGTCCGATTGCTCCTCTTTTTTATGATCCCCTCTTGTTACTGTGGGCATGGATCTGTCGAGGCATGCTGCGCTGACTAATGAAGCGAAGAGTCTAACATCCCATTTGGGACACGTTAAACTAGTAAACGCAAAAGAGAGCTCAAAATAGGGTAGCACATGAGCTCAGCTCAGCATGGCACGCTCGTCGTGTTGGTAGTTCGGCAGTTTGGCTAGAGGGATGTCTGCTTGTATCGAGCCCCTTGTGGACAATAAAATTGGAAATCTTTTCTTGGAGAGTGGCAGGCCTTCTTCCTAAATCCATGCTCTCTTATGTTATATATTTTATGAATCGTATACATTTGTCAGGCATAACAATCCGGCTGATAGTCATATGCTTGTTGTCCAGGCTTGGTTGGTTGCTTGATATGGTACAGGACACCTGCATGTGTGAGTGTGATGCCAAGTCATGGCAACCTTGAAAACTGCCATGGTCTTCCCCCATGCTCCGGTTCGTAGGCTTTGATGTCTTATTGGCATCAAAGCGAAGAACAATTGGGCCGATGTATTAATCTTGGGCTTGATCTAGCTACAGCTAGTAGTACAATTTCAGTCCATTTCTCCATTCATGCAGGAGGCTATAGCTTCAGGTCTGTTTGAAACTCCTGCCATGGCGGCAAGGTTAGTAATCTTCAGTTTTGTTTTGCTCAAAAGCAGTGATCCAGGTGTGCACGTATCATAGCGTGCGTTTGTGCTGTGTTCTAGCATGAGAGATTCAGAGGGTGGTAGTTGATTGGACAGCCATGGATTAACAAAGGCAACCATTACCAAGAAGAATATATTTCCCTTGAGTTCTGGTTCGGTATACCATTTCATTATCAGCCGTCCAACAGAAAGAATCTTACGACTACGATGGTCAAACACCTTTCACACCTCTTGTATGTGCACCACCAGTGTAGGACAGTGGTGCAATGTAATAAGGGCACCAAGGTAATTTTTCAAACCTTGTCTTCCCCATGCATCCACGATCGAGTTCATAGGAAATCATATCTCAATGCTATCCTCTCCTGTTCTTTTTCCCTTTTTGATGACTTCTTTCCCAATTCGTGCCATCCTCTACTCGGGCTCCTCCAGTAGCACTGAGCGCTTTTGGTGAATGGCAGTCCTGATTGCGGGGGCAGTGCTTGTTGATGGTATTGCGTTTTCGCCGGATCTAATCGGGCTTGATCTTGGATAAATTATAGTAGAGATAAATTGCTAGTCCTTAGCATTTTTTTTCAGCAGACGACAGCTCTATTTTCCCTTTCTGATGAATTGATGCAGCGAACTTGCGTTCACAGTTAGATAGGGCATACAATATGTTAATGGCGATAACTAATAGTTGATAGATTTAGTTATCAAAATAAAAGCAAGTACATGTTTGGATTAGAAGCAAATTTAAAGAAGCCGAAGAACACAAGACTGACTTGATCAAGCATATCAACATAGTTCTAAAATCTATCTGATTTGTATCCAGTAAAAGTTGATTACATTTTTCATCAGAACACATCCACCATCAAGATTACAGACGCACGGAAAGGCCAAATCACCGATATTACAGCCATGGCCACGTGGACAGAAGGCCTACGAGGACGAGGGTCACCGGACTCATCGTGATTAGTTCGTGGGAGTAATTTTCGGAGGAACTTCCCTTTTGTGTGCACTCGCGTGAAAAATAAAATAGTGAAAATACGAATTTGTCATTTTTTTTGAAAGGAAAAGGATTTTGACCTTTTTTGATGGACGGTTAGATAAAGTGGATATATCAGCACCTCCTGCACCTCCAAATGGACGGAACCAGGACTCATTTCTCTTTCCCCTTTCTTGGGAACAAGACGAGCATATTCTCCTTGCTCACACCAACACAAACACACCTCGCGAATTGCTCACGGCGGCCGGACATGGACCCGTTCTGCTTAAAATGGCGCGGACGAAAAGAGGTTAGCATGTAGCGCCTTATTTTTAGGGAAGCATGTAGCCTCTTGGAAGGACAAAAACTGCGCCCCAACTATTAGGGTATATATATATATATATATATATATATATATATATATATATATATATATATATATATATATATATATATATATATATATATATATATATATTACTTTGGATATACTCATATACTAATTATAAGATACTTTAATGTGAATCACATGAAAAATTGCATGGAGTCCATAGTTTTTAGCGTATTTTGTAAATACCTTCATATACGCATATAAAAAGGAGTATGTCTAAAAAAATATACATACTACATCTGAAAAATTGTTCATACCACCTAGATGATCTTAAATACTGTGATACTATACGTATATACTCTCAATTACGCGAGATACTCTCTACGTTGTGAGATACGATATAGGTGTAATTACACCCGGTGTAGAAAAGAGGTTTCATATATATATATATATATATATATATATATATATATATATATATATATATATATTTATATTTAGGATATAAGAATTTCACATGAATTTTACTAGACCGAAACAATCTAGGTAGTGTTTGCTTCAGCGCTGCAATCAGAAACGTAAATGGTATCACAATGCACTACAACTGTAAAGGGAATAGATCAAAACAAAATATGTTTGTTTCAGCTATGTAACGATATCAGAATTCAATACAACATTTGGTTCGAGTCAAGCTACGCTATGGAATTGTTAATTTGTTATGTAAGACAACATGTTGAAGGCTGCACTTGGAGAGCAGCATGACGACGTTGCCGGAGAAGATTGAGTCGATGTCACCATGGAGCGCGTCGACGGGGGCCAAGAAGCCTGCGCACGTGAAGCCTAGTGAGGAGAGTGCCTGCACCACCACCACCATCTGGCCACCTGACTTGTTCATGTGGATGGTGGTGAGAGATCCAGCACCTCTTAAGATTGCATTCGATCGCAATGACTTACCGTTGGTTGGGTCATCGGGTCATCAAGAGGTCGAGGTGCAAGTTGAACCCTCGGCTCAAGTATATGAGGTTCCATTGACTCAGGTAGAAGCTTACTCTGAGGATATCGATGACCAGTCTGTTGGTGGATTCGGCGGGAAGATAGTGTTTGAGGAACCCATGGTTTATGTAGCATCTAACAAGGTGGATGTACAGCTTATAGGAGACGAGGCTACTTATGAGGATGCGAGGGCTGTGGACTCAGATGATGACAGACCGGTCCCAGGTTTGACATCTAGCGAAATTAACCTGTTGAGAAGAATATTTGCTGGCCGTGATCTGCTAGTGTCCGATTACAATGACCTAAGCAACGCACATAGAGCTGTCACGGATGGAGGGCAAACGTAGAGAGACGTACCTAGGCTTGAGGCTAGTATCATAATCCAGGAGGGTCATGTGTTTGAGGATATGTCGGCATTGAAGATGTGGTTGAAAGAGTACTCGATCGTGCACAACCGTCTATACCGGGTTAAGAACTCATACGTCAAACATTGGTACACCATCATATGTGAGAGCATAGGGTATGCATGGAAAGTCTGTGCAAGGAAAGTGAATGGTACGGAGAAGTTTAATATTACAACTGTGGATAGACCGCACAGCTGTGGGTCTTCTGAGTCCGGTCAGAAACATCATCAGTTAACTTCGCGGTTCATTGCAACCCGCCTGTACCCCATGATAAAGCACATACCGATGATGCGCATGGCAGCAGTGATAGAGGCCGTTAAGCTAAAGTGGTACTATACAATCAAGTATGGGAAAGCATGAAGGGCGCAACAGCGTGCTTTGAAGTTGATTTATGGTGATTGGAAGTAGGCGTACGAGTGTTTGCCGGCCATGTTGAACGCAATGAAAGCGGTGAATGCAGGAATGCAGTGTGAGTACGTGCCTAAGCCTGATGTATGGGTCAACGGGAGGCAGATTTTCTTTCGAGCATTCTGGTGCTTTGGTCAGTGTGTGGAGGCTTTCAAACATTGTAGGCCTGTTCTGTCAATTGATGGGACATTCCTGCTGGGCAAGTATGAGGGAACGTTGTTGATTTCTATTGGCTGTGATGCGGACAACTCGCTTGTGTCGTTGGCTTTTGCTTTGGTGGAAAAGGAGGACAGATCCAGCTGGGCTTGGTTTCTACGGCTTGTACGGATCCATGTAGTTGGTCCGGGGAGGGAGGTATGTGTGTTGTCTGACAGGCACGCTGGGATCTTGAGCGCCGTTAAGGAAGTGATACCAGGGTATTTTTCTGTGCATCATCGTTGGTGCACAAGGCACCTTGCAAAGAACTTGTTAAAAAAAGATGGGGTGAAGAACAACTTTGCACTTTTCGAGGAGGTATGTCGCCAGAGGGAGGTAAAGCTGTTCAAGGAGAAGTTGAAGGAGTTGAAAACAAAAACTAATGTCGAGGGCCGTGATTGAATAAAGGGTTTAATGAGAGATGTGCAGAAATGGTCTAGGGCTCATGACCTAGGGGGAGGAAGTACGGGTTCATGACTAGCAATATGGTAGAATGCTTCAACGGGCTGCTTAAGAGATCACGTGGATTGCCAGTCACCACAATTACCGCCTTCACTTTCTACAAGTGTGTTGCATGGTTTGTTAACCGGCACCGAGAAGCCTTGGACATGTTGAGGGCACATGCACGTTGGCCACCTCGTCCTCATGACTTCCTTGACAAAGCGAGGCTGCAGGCAAATGAATAGGAGTACCACTATTTTGACCATGTGACAGGCACGTATGAGATTGTTGAGGGTGGAGGGACGACCAAGGATGGAGAGCTCCGAGAGGCCCGAAAGCATAAGGTCGTGATTACATCCTTTACATGCATATGCGGTGTTCCCGACAAGTTTCATTTTCCACGCTCCCACATGGTGACCGCATGTAGGGCCCGGAATGTTGATGTTGAGACCAAAATCCCGATGGTGTTTAGCGTGAATGCTTTGGTGAGTACCTAGGCTCCACGGTTTGAACCATATCATGATGAAAGCGAGTGGCCAGTTTACACGGGTCCCAAGTACATGGCGGACGAGGGGTTACGTTGGCACAAGAGGGGCAGCAGGAAGCGGTCAAGGTACAAGATGGACATGGATCGGATACCTGGTCACACCAGGAGGGGTAGGGCAAATCCCTTCGTTCAGGACCCACAGGAGACACACTACGGTACTTGTGGTCTAATGGGTCACAATTCACAGACGTGTCAACGCCGTTCCAGTTAGGTTAGCGGCGTTACGTCTAGAGGGTATTTTGTTCCAGTCATTAACGTATTTTGTTATTCTTATCATTAATGTATTTTATTTTTCTTATCATTAACTTAATTTGTTATTCTTATCATTAACGTATTGTTGAATGTATAGGATGGCGATGTACCTGCTGCTGGACGAGTTCTACAAGAAGAAGCACCGCAGGAGGCTCACGGAGGTCGGTTTGGAAGCAAAATCGTGAGAAAAAACAACGGATTGGAGTGGATTTGGAGGGAGAGAGCTGGGGGGCAGAGGGCGTCTGTCTGTGTTTGCTTGGGCTAAAGAGAGGAGTGAGGGGTGGGGGGGCCGTACTCGGGTTTAAGTCTCAGAGCACGGCGCCATGCCCTTTAGCGCCGTTGGTGCATAGCTCGGCGCTATGTGCTTTAGCGCCGTGGTATGACACCGTGGATTCTACGTGTCATATCGTGGCGTCAAAGCACATGGCGCCGTGCTATGTACCCTCGGCGCTATGTGCTTTGGTGCCGAGAAAAGGGTCTATTTTTGTAAATCTTTTTTTCAAAGGTCTATTTGTAAGAAAATTTTAAATTTTGGACTAAAAAGCAAAAGTTTTACGGTTGGTGGCCAGCTAGAAGTAGACGGCGATAGCCTTGCCAAGTGACAGGGCAGCTGTGGTAACCAGGAGTAAGAAGACAACGGCGGAGCGGGGCGCGACGACGAGGGAGAGCGTGGAGAGGTCGAGGAGCAACCAAGGACGACGACGCCACTTGCGCTATGACTCACTATCGAGCGCCTGAGGTAGGAGGGGGTTGATTGGGTAACACATGCGAATGCTATAACGCTTTCCGATTACACTCGATCTAGAGTGTAATTGGTTTTCTGTTGGCCTGTATCACAATCAAAGGAACCAATTATGGCCGACCCGAACAAACACAAGTTAATATAATCATGTCATAGTGTAATCGGATTATGTAACAAAACTTCCGAAGCACCCTAGAGTTAGAATTGGTGGGTTCGAAGGACTTGGCTTAGGCTTTGGTTTTTATTTGTTATAGTAACTAGCTTTTAAACTTTATATTTTTTTAAAAAATAAGGTTTACATATATAGTAGTATAAACTACATCGATTTCAGCTATATCGGTCAAAATAGTATGTGATCATTTTTCTCTACGTACTGTCTATTGCGAATAATTCAGAATTAAAAAAATTTAGCAAAAAATTATAAACTGTAGCCCAAAAGAACCCACCGCCAAACCTGGTACCGGTCTGCCTGCAGCTTAGGAATCTCCTGAAAAACATGGTCAAAATTTTTTAATCATGAGTTTTTCCCAAAATTATTCGGGCATACATAGGATGACCCATTGAATTAACTTATAAGCTAGCTACAGAGGACTGTGATTAATTATGTGGAGTGTTCACCAAAGGTGAGACACACTGCTACACATGCATGGCATACCCTGGCCTGCAATACATTTTCCCCTTTGCTCGCAAGTTACTGAAAAGCAAACCATATCTACTTGTCGTAATTAAATTCCTCGTAACTACTTGTGCAATGTGCATGTTTTGTATGTTGTGGCACAAACATGATCCTCCAAACTGACGTCTGTTGTAGGGGTGGCCCTCACCTAAGCCCAGCCAGCCTGTTAGAGGGTTATAAGGCCCAAGTGGGACGTGTGTAATAACGTGAATGCCCATGTAAAGGATATTTGGATGTAAGGGCACAACTGTAAAGGCACTCCTCCTGAGCACATAAATCTACGTGACGCGAGCCATAGGAGGAGGTAGAGAGTATTGCTCACCTAACTCTCCACTACCATACACTCTCTCTCTGTCTGTTTGGTCTGTAACCACAACAACGTTTGTTATTATTTTGCCCCAAATGGTTTTCGTTAAGAGCAATGCAATACATTGGAAAGATAGTTTACGGTTATATATGATCGATGTTGTAGTGTTAATTAAGATGAAATATGAATTACTATATCGCCGTTTATAGGCACATAAGCTCAACACTATGTTGGCCCAAAAGTAAAAATTAACTCATTGATTTAAACCTAGTTGACTCATAAGGACAAGTATATAGGCTAGTGTCGGACCTGGATTTTAGCAAATCCGAATCCTTTGTGATTGCTCTGCACTATTCTCTGGATTAGTAGATAGTACTTCACACATACATGACTAATTCATTTCATACACGATATAGATCATAACAATATTACATACTAGAGTTTAAATAATCCACATCGGGATTAGTTTTACATAAGGGGTCGTCGGGCCAAAAGATTACATTTCAAAAGATAGCGGAGGCTGTAATGGAAAAGCACATCTCTCCACAGGCTGGGACAACCTAAGTGGAACCGATATTGATTAGACTCTAATCAATATTGGACCCACTCAAAAGTTAGCGTGGTCGACCAAACTGCAAGGAGAGTCTAGGTTACTAAGTTCTACATCTAGTTGCCATCGTCTTCGCCTCCGTTGTGGTCTTGATCCTCGAAGAAGGCTTATTGATCTTGGTTCTCAAATTCTGGGGAGTTGAGAGCTATGGTGAGCACACACAACCGTGTTCCGTGAGCCAACATACAGAATGTAATTATATAAGATGCAAGGCTTAATCAATGGTGGCTCGGTTCCTTTTATTTTGTATAAAGTCGTGTCTGTAAATACCATTAGTAAAAATTTCTACAACCTAGCATTTCAACAAAACATGCTTTATACTTGAACTTATGCAATAAGTATAGCACTGTAGGTTCTATCCACCAGTTACATGGTTCCATCCATCAATACTAAAGTTTTTGATTATTAGGTTACACCCACCTTAATTAACATTGCTGGAGTACATCCCTCCATGAAAATTTAAAATCGAAGTACATCCCTTCGGTTTGTTTTCTCCCACTCACAAAGATTTGGAAATAGAACTAACTTAAGAAAGTTTCCATGTCTGCCCTTGACCGTGGGTACGGCTGTTCGAACAGTTTATACTCTATAGAGGTTGTACATCTTTACCCATAAGAGATAACCCAATTGCTATATTCTGCATGTCTCCTTTAACATGCAGATCAAGAGGATTACCACATGACTTTTACAATGCATCTAGCGAAGGATTGCACCCGCTAAGCTTTCATCTGGGGGAAAGCTGTATTCGCCCCACCCAAACTCCCTCTTGTGCCACACGGCGGCTTAAACCAGCAACACGACCCATGTCCGTGACGGCTTAAACCAGCACCACGACTCATGGGTCACTCCAATGGTGCTTTCCCCTACTGGCAATGCAAATTAGTTATCTATGCCTACACTTTTCCAACTTGTGGTTGTACTATTTTACACGAAGAGGTCATCACAGGATTAAGTTCTTAATTTATCTAGACAGTGCTTACCACAACCCACAAGTTCTCATGTTACATCCACACCAATGTTTCTTACCATCTGCCCAGACGGTGTAGCAAGTTTAGGGTTTTGATAAGCATAAGATAAGTTATAATAAAGTATCAGTCATGTACATCCCATGACTGCCCCCAAAACAAGATTTTATATTTAAAAGATGATATTCAGGGCAGCTACTGCCCTAGCTTTGACTCAACCAGCATGGCTTTTAGTTAGTATTTATAGCTATTTCTGTTTAGACATAGCACCTATTGCGATAAAGATTATGGGCATATCAAGTTATCAAAGATGTCGTAGCTATGTAGTGCTAATTTAATAATATGGGTAATAGCTAACTTACTAGTAACATATGTTTGTACAAGAAATAACACATGCATTTTGAATAAGTTTAAACAAACATAAATTTGCATGAAACATAGGGTCAAAATGATCAAAATGCTGAATCACCTGGAGCGTCAACTTGTGGGTCGAGGGTGTCCTCGAACTCTACTCGGAAGGAGACATCAAAAGGCAACCAACACACAAGCGAACAAATAAAATTCAAATGAACTCTAAACTAAACAAAACCACAATGAACAGAAAGAGCTTGAATTTAGATAATTTTAGAAACAAGTCTCGCTAAATTCCGATTTATGACGAGGGAGAACGAGCTCTCCAAAGTTTATTTTCGAAAAAACCACAAAATAAAAAAGGAGAGAGAGTTCTCTCTCTGACATGTGGGTCTACGTGGTTTATGTTTGGATTATCTGAACGACCGGGGTGTTCGGACCATCCGATCAGTGTTTCCAACCATCCGACCTTCCGTGGAAAAATTTGGACCGTCCGAGTGGCCAAGACGGTCGAAGCAGTCCGATCAACATTTCGGACCATCCGACCTTCCGTGGGAAAGTTTGGATTGTCCAAATGGCCGAGACGGGCGAAGCCATCTGATTGCTCTCGAAAATGTTCGGATTGTCCGAACTGCTAGGAGACGCGAGCTGTCCAATCAGCGAAGGTGGGTTCCTATCCCTTTTGTTGATAACGAAAGGGCTCACCGCCGGCGATAGCGGTGGTGGCTGAACATGATCATTACAAAAGTGGAAATATTAAGCCTAATTACATATTCAGGACTAGTCCCATCGACGAATTTGGTGGTGGTGGCCATGGGAGGCAGTGGAACAGGGGAGGGGTGTGGTGGTTGATATCAAAAATGGAAGTTCAATATAAACAGCAGGGGAGCTACTAGGAATGACAGTAACTCACCAGAAAAGAAAACAAGGTTTGGGGAGGCCTGATGCGGGTTGGTGATGGTGAGCTCGAACGGCGGAGGTAGGCGATCGGCGTCAGGGAAGAGAGGGTAGCGGAACTCCAAATTGGTGCCTGGGTTGTCTTCACCGTACGGCGAGGAAGCTTCTGGCAAATGGAATTGGTGGGCAATGGTCGGAGTTGCTGACGAGGGGAAATGGTGAAAGTTGTGGGAGAAACAGGCTCCAGCGAGCCGCGGACAAAGAGAGTTCAATTAGGCCTCATGGAAGCGTTAGGGGAGTAAGAGAAGCTTAGGGAAGAGTTAATGCCGCTTGCAATACTGCGGAGAGGGCTGGTAACGGTGATGGCCGAAATAGCTCTCGGCGGAGGTGAATTTGAGTTTGGAGGCTAGAACGGAAAGATGGATGAGGTGCAATCAAGAATTGACCACGAATTTTTAGAAGAGGAGATGAAGTGGGGAGCATTGGCTGGGAGTTGAGGAGCGCGTAGTATTGGCTCCACTGTGGCACACTTGAGTGGGGAGGGTGGTGAGGCCGGCGCAGGCTAGTGCCGAGCTAGGGCGGAGGGGACGTGTTGGCACACACAACAGCTATTGAGGAGTCACCGTGCTATTGAGGAGTCAATCGGCGCAGGAAGATGGGGCGCAGTGAGGCCTCGGCATTTGTCACTTGTGATGGCCGATAGCGTATAAGCCCAGCGCGAGGCCTCGAGGCGATGAGATATCAATGCCGATGTCATCTCGAGTTGGCTCGGATGTAACAGCAAAAACCAGGGGTGGTTTTAGCAGTGGCATGGTAGGGAACAGAGGGAGGCGATGCGCGGTGGAGCTAGCGGCGAGATGAGGATCTAGACCTAGTAGGGAAGGTACGAGACAATGGTGAAGCTAACATGAAGAAGGCTAGCTTTGGGAAGAGAGAAGGAAACCGCGAGCGGTGTTACAACGTTGGCGGCAAGGCGCGCTCGAGTGGGAACAGGGAGAGGAGGAAAGGAAAAGGGAAGAAAGGCTAGGTCGATTGGGCTGGTTGGGCCGAAAAGCAGGGGAAGGGAAACATTTTAGCTGGGCCAGAAAAAAAAAAAAAGGCCGACTCAAGAGAGAGATTTTGAATTTCAGCAGGGAAAGAAAGGAAAAATAGATAAAAGGTATAAAATTTAAAAGCTAGTTTTTGAAATCTAAAGTTTAAATTCAAACTAAAAACCCAAGTTACAAGCATAGCAACTTACCCTAAAAATGGGATGTTACAACTTGTCAACTAAATGCAAAGAACATAGATTGTAGCTGTCAAACCGTCTACTAGGGGGCGGTCTGATAGGTGGCTGGCAATATGAACACCTGCTAGATGCCAGTCTAACCGGCCTCGGTAGTTTGACTGCGAGGGGGTGATATGACTGCTCCCTTGTTTTAAAACTAAAAAATTCAGTCGAGCCGATGCAACTTCAAAATTTAAAGTCCAAAAGGTATAAAATTTTGCACACACCTTACTTAAGGTCTTAGAAACCTATTCTATCCAAAAATCGCAAGAATCAATGACAAAGTTTAGATCTTTCTCAAAATCAAGCAAGATTACATCAAAACTAGGCAAAAATCGAAAACGACAAATATGACTTACATGTCACAACAAGCAATAACTCCCAATATTTGAGGTAGAAATCCTTGAAACAAGAAATCTCACATTGATGTCAAATCCAAGCAAAATCGGGCAACTTCAAGAACTTACAAAGGTAATGTCTAAATGGATAGAAATTAATTTTTATGAGTCATCTAAATCACTTACTCGTCATTGGCATCTAACAAGATTAAGAAAGGAAGAGAGAAGATCAAAACCAACAAGATCAAGAGCAAATCAACCAAAATAAGAGGGGTCCATGAGAGATGAACAAAGTTAATATGTTGGTACTTGAGAATGAAGATCTTATAGATACTCCACCTAAAGGATAAGAGAGCACACCATATCACTCACACTTCTCAAATCATAATCCTAGAACAGTTTCTCCAAACTGTTTCTCCAAGCGCTGTAGTTTTTATCAAAAGTAGTTTCTGATACTTTATTCAACTTATCAAAATATCCTTCCTTGACCCAATCTTTATCTTCCTATACAAGCAATCACCATGCGTGCCACATGTAGGTGCACCATTGACTTGCCTTACGTCGGTAGTCTTTCTTGTACCGATTTCACCGGACCACGACTCACTTAAACCAAACAAGCCACATGATGCAACCCGTTGCCCGAACTTTCCTTTAATATTTTTCGCTTTTCTCGTGTCATACTTGAGCTCAACCACCTTATTCGGCATCCTCGATTGTTCTAGGCCTTACCTCCTCCATGAGCATTGCTTCGATCCTCACCATTGACCATGGTTGACTTCAAGCATTTTGCACATCAAAGATAAATAAATCATTTTAGGGCATAAGCTCTTCACAACATGAACTATGTTAGCTGAAACATGCATCATGTAACACATATGCATTGACATATGTTAAACCAAATCAATCCAAGACCAAAGGAATCAAAATTCCAATTTTCAACTTAATCAACACAGGCTTGCCGGTCAGACCATTGATGCTAGCCGATCTGACCGCTGGCACCAACCAATTCAACCGGTGGCTGGTCAGACTGTCAGGTCTACAAACAGTCCAAAAAAATTGCAAATCTACAAAATCCAAATTTTCACTCCTCTAAAATAGTATTGGTTCATCACAACAAAACTTTGGACCTTCCCACATGGTACTTCAATCCCTCCTTGATGAACCCATTGGTAAGTTCTCAAAAATACAAATTAGAGGTGGTTTTAGAATTAAAGAGGGAATTTTACAAATAGAAACTCAAAATGGTCACATAAGGAATGCAAAGACTGAATATGACCATACGAACTAGAAATGGAGTGAAGCTATTGAAAATAGAAAGTTTTTCACAAAGAGCTTCAAATCCACCAAGTAAATCGAAAAATCTCACTCTAGATCCATATGAAAGAATAATTATTTTATTTGACCTTGGTCATGATGAGAAGAAATCAAAATATCAGAGAATCACAGGAAAAATAAAAGCTCCAACTTAGTAAGAATTTACACAAAAACTCCAAATCATGCTCTAGATAAGCATTTTTACCCATTTTGTCCCCTTTGATAATAGAGTCAATAAGATGCATGGAGGAAGATAGAGCGTGAATGAAATGAAGTTAATGCATTTTATTTATTTATAGCATAAAGAGCTATAAAAATTATCTAAAGTGACTCTACAAGTATTACACCAAATCATATTATATGAAGTAGTTATCTAGATCACGGTAATCATATATAGCAAAGCAAACACCAATTTAAACAAGAATTTAAAATCAAATGGATTTTCAGTATGTCAAGTTGCTCAAAGTCATAGTTTAGCCAAAAGTATCTAAAAATAAGCCAACTCATATCAATAAACTAAATGAAATAAATAAGCTACAATTGAGTCAATTTAGAGTGCTACAAGTTTAATATTGAATCATTTTGTTCAATCACTTCGATTTAGAGCAAAATTGACAATTTTTTAAAACACATTTTGGTCTTATCATAGTAAACAACTCCTAGACTAGAAGCTATCCACAACTATCTTCTAAGTTTCAATTGTTTTTATATTTTTTTCTTTTTTAGCCATGTGCTAGATCTTAAGTTTTCTTACAACCATCCTAAGTAAAAAGCTTAAAAATGGCCTTAGTCATTCAAAACTCTACTAAGTTCATGTCTAACGCAATGACAAGCGGTTTGATGAGCAAGAATAGGTGAGATCCTTTTTTGCACAAAAATAGATCATTTTTCAATTTTCAATTTTAGTTCAAGAACAATGAGCTACTTCTTAGTCTGTAAGCTATACTCGATCCAAGCCATAAAAGCTAAGAGAAATGGACTAATACTTTAATAAAGAATTAACATAGCTTAATGTAAAGCTCAAATTAGTTTTAAGACTATTTTATATGGCACGAATCTAAGAGAATCACTAGAGCAAAATTAGTTGCAAGATCCAATAAGATATGATTTAGTTCAAATTTATCACATTTAAGAGAGCTAGCATGGCAAAGCTAAGCCATATATACAAAAACTTGATAAATCTATAAAACTAACACAAGACATGGAAAGATATAAAATAATATATCATGTCATATAAAGATAATAGTCAAAATCTATGTAATATTTTACAACACAAGTTGCTGAAATTAAATATACATTATAATACAATAGATAAAAAAGAGTCAAGCTTCCCCTCAAAATATGCCAAAAGAACTAATAACCCTAACTCTCCCCGCAAAGAAGTAAAACGAAAAGAATCAAGAGTTTTAGTAAAAATATTTGCAACCTGATACTCTGACTCTACAAACTAAAATACAAAATCACCATTATTTCTATATAATCACTAAGAAAATTATATCTAATGTTAATGTTTTGGTTTTAGAGTGGTACACAAGGTTTTTAGCAATGTAACATATGCGCACATCCTTTAGTTTGAGCGAATCCATTTTTTTTGTTGTCTAGGCATCTGTCAACTAGTATTCTACAAAGTATCGCCTAAATTTTGGACCATTCGATAGCTTTGAAATTCACGCAATCTAAGACCTTTGAAATCTATTGCGTGGTTGGATACCTGACGAACCTACGGTCTACGGAACCTAGCTAGCAAGAACAGGAATTAATGTCGCGACATGATCGATGGCAATGCTAAAAGACTCGACTTTTTTGTTTGCTGATTTTTAGCAAATACCTTTTTTTGTACGGAAAACAAATATCGGTTGGTTTATACATCAGAAAGCAAAACTAATAATGTGTTTAATTGGGCCCTCCCCTGAAGGCATGAATTATTAGTGAAGCAAGCCTGCCTACGTAGCACGCAAGATAGCTAGCTGCTAGTACCATGCGTATATCTTTCTATCTACGGTTTTATATATATATATATATATATATATATATATATATATATATATATATATATATATATATATATATAATCATTATTATGGTGAGCGCCTTTCACGTGCCGGCACCGCTTCATCATGCATGCATGCACCCACGGACCCACCATAGCATGGATGAGATGTATATTTAGGCTAAGCTAGCTCAAACTGACTAATTAATTGGAGTCGTTCATCATGCATGTGTTTGCAAGCAACTCTGCTTGCAGATGTTTTATATAAACTAGCCGAATGGTCTTGTTTTATTATAGATAAAAAATATTATATCAACACGTCGAGCCGGCGTTACCAGAATCAACTTACCATGCCACACCGTCTGCCCCGCCTTCGCACCCTCAGTTCTGCCGTCCAACCGATAGAGCTCTGTTGTTTTTTAAAGAATTTTTGAGGGTGGTGAAATTTATTTTTGTTAGAGATCTTTTAGAAGGTGCAAGGAGAAGTTAGATAAGATAAAATTGAAAATAGCAATAATGTATAATATTATCACTGCTTGCATAAGATAGATACCATGCATGTTTGAAATTTTTGAAAGATGTTTTGAATAAACAAAATCAGTTATCAGATAGACATTCAATGTTGAAAATTACTGCAAACAAGATCATGGAAGCGTGCATGTGCAATGCACATTTTTTGCAATATATATTCTACGAAATATATACGGTGAGTGTTGAATATAAAGCATATATGAACCATAAAAAAATAAACTACGGAATAATAAATAGAGAAACATGATTAACAATCCTGCATTAAAACCTCTTCCACTTATGTAGTTTAAGGCCCCGCTCAGGTTGGCTTTTGCCAACGCTGAGCAGTGGGTGATCGTGATGAGTTCACTGTAGCGCGCATTGTGCGTGCTACAGTGAATTTTTTCGTTTTTTTTAATTTACTTATATTTTTTTCGGTTTTTTATATTTTTTTACATTTAATTATACTCAATAAACCAACTCAGCTACAATGTTTTTTCAGCCAGCTACAGTGTTTTTTCAGCAAAAGCTAAAAGCCATCGCTATTCCGATCACCCCCTTAATCAACTGCTACTTCTAAAGTACAATCATCATAAATTTAGCAAGTAATTTGTTTTCCATACAATTCTATAGTAAAATCTCTAAATAACTAAAAATCAGAATTGTTAAAAATAATCTTGACTTAGAGTCCAAGATACAGTAGAATCCATCTTCGTGTGTTACTTGGATTGAAGTCGAGTTCTACTTAATCTAAATATATATGTTAGTAGGAGAGTATTAGCCTATATATTGAGAAGACTTGCAATCAGTTTAATTAGGAGAGTGAGTAAGAGAATAAAAAAATTTAAAAATTATCTCATATTCTCTTCGTTTATTCGTAATATGTACATTTTCTCCATAGACAATTTCAACCATTGGTACTAGAGCCCAGAGGATTATCGAGCGCATTGAAAAAAAATCGTTCTCGGCGATTCCGTTTCGACAGGCTCCGCCGCTTCCGCAGGCGAGCGGCGAATTCACGTCGCACGTCTGGGCACGAAAGGACTACTTTGTGCTCTGGCAGGCCAGGAGGCTGTGTTTTTCCGTCTGTTCCAGCAAGCATTCCAATCCTCGGTGCAGGTAGCAACGTGTTGTTATCAGCACAGCAACCAGGCAGCTCGGAGAGCAGAAGCAAGAAAGAGCATGCATGGACTGGGAAAGTTAATGCTAGAAGAGTAGAGGAAGCAAACATGAGGACATCGTCACATCGGTTTGGTCTTCCGTTCGTGCAGCGCCAGTGGAAAAAAAGCCCGCGCGGCACGACCTCCTCCGGCGCGAGCGAAACACGTCACGCAAAAGAAAAAAGAAAGAATAGTGGTCACCTCGTGTGGCAGATTGTGATCGAGTCGGCTACAATGACTATGGGGCTGTTTACTGATGGCTGTGGTTGATGGTTTTTAACTGTGGTTGATGACTTTTTGGCTATTTACGATAGAGATTGTGAAAAGATAGATACTCACTTGTGATTTTTGATGGTACAGATATTAGTTTTTTAATGTGTACTACAATTAACTTGTAGACCTCATCTTAAAAAAATACTTTGTTTAAAAGTTAGTTACTGTAACAAAAGCTAAAAGCGGCTTTTAGAAACCGCAAAGAACATGACCTATATATTTGAGTCGGATCGAATGATCCGGCGTAGCAAATAAAAGGACAAGAGTTTGTATGTCCTTGGCCAGAGCAAGCCATAATCACATCAACAGCAAAGAAAATTCTTGAGCCAGACATTATCAGAGTTACGAGGCGTATTTGTTCTACAGGTTCTCTCACTTCAAGGTAGTCTGAATTTTTGATCTGTGCTTAAGATCATATCGCGTTCTGCAGGAAATAGTGTCACCGGCGACGAGGCATCATCTAATATGATGGTGAAGGAGAGTTCCATTGTCTCACTGTATTATCCGATGCTCACGACAAGCAATTATGTAGTATAGGCAATCAAGATGAATGTGTATAGGAGGGTTTAATGAGTGTGGGATGCAATCGAGAATGAAAACGTCGACATGCGTAACTCAAATGGCATTGGAGGCCATCTATCAAAGCATCTCAGAAGAGACGCTCTTCCTACTGGCTGAAAAGGAGACAGCCAAAACTGCATGGGAGACGTTGAAGATGATGCATCTTGGCGCCAATCGTGTGAAGGAAGTAAATGTACAAACTTTCAAAACCCAGTTCGAGGTGCTGCATATAAAGAAAATAGAGTCGATCAATGATTTTGCCATCCAATTGACGGTCATTGTCAACAAGATTCGAGCCGTTGGCGAGAATGCAGAAGAATTGTACGTGGTGAAAAAATTCCTTCGTGTTGCTCCCTCATAGTTTCTTCCAATTGCTTTGATCATAGAGCAATTTGGAGACTTAAAGACAATGACCATGGAAGAGGTCATCGGTCGTCTTAAGGCGTATGAGGAACACATTCATGATAACAATAACAACGGCGACGGATAGGTCTTGTTGACCCACGTCGAGTGGAAAATCCAATCATCAAAGCGTAAAAACAAGAGCACTTCCAGCGATGGTAGCTGATGCTATTAAAATCGAAAGTTTGATAAGACAAAAATAAGGTGTTATAATTGTAACAATTATGGTCATTTTGCTTCAGAATGACACAAGCTGAAGATGGAGAAAGCATTTTTTGCTGAAGCGCTCAACGATGATGAATCAATACTGCTCTGATGATGAGTTGAGTCAGGGACGTTAAGAAGATGTGTCGCCATCCAAACTCAAGTAAGGCGAGATGAGTCCGGTGTATTGAGAAGATGTGCCATCGTCCAAACTTAAGTAAGCAGAGTTGAGACTAAACTAGAATATGTCGAGTCAAGATTAAGAGAGAGATTGTTAGAAATAGTCTTAACTTATAGTCCAAGATGCAGTAGAGTCCACCTCCGTGTGTTACTCGGATTGAAACTGAGTTCTATTTGAAGTCCAAATACATATGTTAGTAGGAGAGTATTAACCTATATATTGAGGAAACTTATAACCAGTTTAATTAGGGTGAGCAAGTAAGAGAATAAAGAATTTCAGAAATTCTCTCGGATTCTCTACATTTATTCATAATGTGTGTATTTTCTCCTAGGGCAAATTAAACAAGAATAAATTAAATAAAATTAGCAATTGGATTTATATAGAAGTCTAATGAAAATAACTAAAATTCAAGATAAAAATAAAATAAAATTAGCAATTTTATTTCATATAAATTCTTAAGTAAAATCCTTAAGATATTTTTACATTGCAGCATGTAAGCCCAATCTAATATTAGGAGCACACTCTACCCTAAATGCAAGCAAAAGGCTTGATTATTTCCTTAGCTATCTTTATCTCAAATAGCTCTGGATTACCTAAACTTTGCCACATAATTTTTGTATTTATTCCTTTAATTACCAAAATACTTTACTTACACATATGAACAATTCTGCGCCTTTGGGCTAAATCTTCAAATAGTTTTAAGTAAGACAGGTGTTATATGATAAAATTGAACAAGCATTTTGAATATACACAAATAAGTTAAATGACTACATTACCGATTCAAAAATTGCTATAGATAATAACCTTTTGACTGTGCTATAGCCAACAAATGTATATGATGCTTATTGGCCAAAATAGAAAACATATGTAACTGCAACCTCCTTCAAATTCCTCCAGCGGAGTTCTCACCTGCAATCGTGGTCATACATATCGGCACGATAAATATCAAAACCTTGACAGAAGCAAAGTTCAACAAGTTATTTGCTATCAAAACCATTTCGTCCCACTTTGTTAAGCTGATGGTAGGTATTTTAGCCCTCAGGCTTCATTCAAAAAAATACTATCAGAAGTAAAAAAAACATATACATGACTCATATGGTCCAACCCCCAGCTTTAATTTTATTTAAACCAAATCCCATAAAGAATTAAATTGAGAGTGTGCACATAGAATTGCCCATAAGTGAGCAATGTTCATTTAAATGTATCCCTTCGGTCAGATAGTTGTATATTCGAACATTCAGCATGTAGCTGTAGGCGTTGATCCAAAGTTACAGAACAAATTACTCGAGTTTGTAGCTTGCGAACTAACAAACAATATTTGAGTATATCTATTTTTTGATTGCTACAAAAAGTCACAATAAACTTAAAAATAGCACAACTCCAAGTAGTGAAAGAGAATCACTTGGATCAGAATTAAAAAAAAGCACAACACCAGAACCAGTTTATGTTTATTAGCCTGATTAATCCTAAGAGCTCTGCGGTTAATATATATAACTGTGTAGTTATTCTTACAACATAGCACAATACAAAGTTGTCCTTGTCCACCATTTAAATCAACATGTTTGAACCGGGTTCTGTAGTTGCCAGTGTAGCAGCATGCATGTCGGACCCGGATTTAGCCAATCCGAATCATCTGTGAATACTCTGCACTATTCTCTGGATTAATAGATAATACTCACATATACATGACTGAATCATCTCATACACGATACCAATCATAGTAATATTACAATATCAGAGTTTAAATAAATTCGCATCGGGATCAGTTCTTACATAGGGCCGACTGGCCAAATAATTACATTATAGAAAGGCAACGGAAACTAAAAGTAGGAAGGCACACCCCTTCACAGGCAGTGACTGGAATAACCCAAGTGGAACCGATATTATCTAAGTCCAAACTAATATTAGACCCACTTGACAAGTAGAGTGGTCAGCCGAACTATGGGAGGAGACACTAGAGTACTACGTGTTAAGCCTAATTGTCATCGTCTTCTCCTCCATGGTTGCCTTGCTCTTCATAGAATGTGTACTGGTCTTGATTTTCAAATTTTGAGGGGTTGAGAGTGAGGGTATGCACACACAACCGTGTTCCGCAAGCCAACATACAAAATGCATTAATATAAGATGCAAGGCTTAACAAATGATGGCTTGGGTTTCTTTATTTTTTTGCGAAAAGCAATATTAGCAAGTATTATCATTAAAATGTCTTATGACCTAGCATTTTATCAAATCATGCGTATCATTTAAAGTGATGCAATAATTATAATATAAACGGTTCCATCCACCAATTATATGGTTCATCCACCAATGTTAGATTTTTGACTAGTGGGTTACATCCACCCTACTTAATTAACATTGGAATACATCCCTCTAGGAAAAATTCTAAATCGAAGTGCATCCCTTCGCCTTAATTTTCTCCTTCCTGCAAAAAGTTTTGTAAATAGAACTAACTCGAGAAGGTTCCTATGTATGCCCTTGACCGTAGGCACGGCTGTTTAAACAGTTTATACTCTATAGAGATTATACATCTTTACCCACAAGAGATAACCTGCTTGCTATATTCTGCATGTTTTCTTTGACATATAGATCAAGAGGATTACCGCATGACCTTTACAATGCATCTAGCGAAGGATTGCATCCGCTAAGGTTCCATCTGGGGGAAGCTATGTCTGCCCCACCCAGACCCCCTCTTGCGCCACACGGCAGCTTACACCAACGTCACGACCCATGTCCATGACGGCTTAAATTAGCACCATGACTCGTGGGGCACTCCAAGGTTCTTTCCTCTACTGGCGATGCAAATTAGTTAGTCATGCCTATATTTTGTAAGCTTGTGGTTTGTACTATTTTACATGAAGAGATCAACACAGGACAGTGTTAGCGGTCGATGGCAATGGATCAGGACTAAGAGAGAGAACTGAGGTCTAAGCAGTCATGTAAGTCTGGGTGAGACTACGTGGCTCAAGTAGGAAGCACCAAGAAAATAAGGATTGTGAATAAACAAGTTGGTGCATTTGAAGTGTCAAGTACTGAGCTCGATGCACGTAGAGATGGTTAGGGGAGACTGAATGTGTGAAGACATAATAGCTAGTCATTGAAAACTACAGGTTACGTGTCAAAGCATACATATATTCTTTGAGGTGAAGGTGAAGACGGAGTCAAGTAAAGGTGCCTAAAAGTTTTGTCCAGGGTATTTTGGTAGTTGGCCAAATACCGGTTAGTGCCTTGATCAAAACCGCAATGCGAGGGGGCGCAAAGGAGAAGTGTTTTAGGTTAAGAAGAGCTAGAATTGACAAGTGGATGAATCGATAAAGAGTTAGCGAGTTGAGTTTTGTAAACTCTTTAAGAAGCATGCGTGAGTACGTAAAACCTTTGTTAATGGGCATAACAAGTTTGCTAGGTAGGCTTAACGAGTTGGACCTATTAGGGTTGTTACTGGTTATTAAAGGGTAGGAGATGAGGTGGTAGATCCCAGGATTCTAGAGTTTAGGTTTTTGTTCTACTACGTTGTCTCCTTCCATGGATGTGAGAGAGAAAAATTAAGAGAGAAAAGAGTGGTACTTTGATTGCACCTTATAATCATCCATGAGTATGAAACTTCATTCTTCATTGGAAATAGATCGAAACTTTATCTCAATCATTTTCTTATTTGTCTTCTTGCTTGGTTTTACTTATTCTTAAGCTTGATTTGTGACTTCGTATTTGTGAGAGTTCTAGCCTAATATTTTGCTTATATTTCCTTACTAGGACATGTGACAATATATCTAAAAGAATAAGCCTTAGATCCTCATGAGTAAGAGGTAATTTGAGTTTTTGGTGTTCTCGTGATCTAGATTCGATTCTCTATAGTTTAGTGAATCCGAGCCCAAGAATCTTGTAATTCTTTATTGGTTTAGGTTCCTAATGCATTAAACAAGTCTTATACAAAAGTTGGAAGTGTTTTGTTGAGATTTGAGCAAGAGTTCTTGATATTTAAGTTTTGTCCCGAGCGATTTTCAGGTCTAGGAACAGAAGACCGGCCAGACTAGCCTAGGACCTGCAGTCAGACCGGTCTTGTGACTGCAGTCAGAACAGCTGTGGCGGTCAGGCTAACCCATTCATGGCGGTTTGACCGGCTTTGGACTGAAAGGTGTCGATATTATTGGCTTAGATCTCTAGCCTTGTTTTTAGTAAAGCATAGCTAATGCAATTTGAACTTAATAATACTCATAGTTACTTAAATAAAGATTTTGAATACTATTGAGAAAAAAGTTAAATCAATTATTTATTGTCGAGACCCGAATATGCAAATTCGGATTCTCTGTGTGTACCACACTAGTCTAGGATCACGCTAGTACACACAATTAAATATAGATGAATTATCAACCATATATACGCTAAAATAAAGGAAAAGCTCAAATATTAATAATTATCCAAAATACGACTTTATGGCCAAGCTTACAATCTCACTAGCCGGAAGGGCTTAAAACTAGCAGCGAAAAACAGAAATAAATGTAGTAGCCATTCGACATGCCTACAGGCAATCAACTAAGGAGCGAAGTCCTAATCCGCGAAGTCGCTGAAGTATTCTTCCTCTGGTACCTCCTGCTGGTAAAACTCCTCCTCAACTAAGTAACAGTGGGCATAAAGTCGTGAGTACATTGGTACTCAGTAAGTCGTTTGTAACAAAAGAATATAATATAACATGCAAGGCTTACCAATAGAGGGTTGAAAGGTTAATTTGCATAAAGCGATAATTTAAAGTAAATACGATAAATAAATTGAAAGCGAACATAAGTAAAAACAATATTAAATAAATAATCAATGGAATGGCAAAAGACACTTGTGAACCTCCCATCCACAAGCTAAGACAACAGTGAACTGACCATTCACTTCCAACCATAACCAACCAGTTTTATAAAAACTCTACCCCTTATGTGAAATCACCGAGCATTGTCCATAACCGGGGATACGGCTATTCGAATAGTTTTACACTCTAAAGAGGTTGCACAACTGTACCCACACGATGTGACTAACCTCGTACTAAGGAAATCACAACAAGGGCTTTACAATGTTCAACCTCAACTCAATCCCATCCGCTAGGGTTTTGCATCACAGCCCCCTTGCGCCTCAAGAAAATCAGCAACCATGTTCATCACAATGGCGAGATTGAAATTGAAATATCCCAAATTAATCAGCTAGGTCTATCCCATACTAGACATGTGGTCTGCACGGTAAAACTCATATCAATAGTGCACAAAGTTAAATCCTTAAATTTACACAGGCGAGACTTCCACATCCTTCAAAGTGAAAACATATTTTCCTCTTTACTGCACGATCACTCCTCCAAGTGAAAATCAAGTTTATATGACCAACACCAATAGCACACCAATATCATGGTATAAATTTTATAACAGTGGCTTATAATAAAATAACAATAAAAGATAATTTAAAACAACATAATTAAATATTAGATTGAAAATTAGGTTCAACATGATCAAAGAACACGACTTGCCTTGGTTTGGCTCAGCGAGGTACTCGGGATCTTCTAGCAGCGCTCCTACTCTTCCGAAATCGGGATCTAACGAGAGAGAAAACAACCAAATAATAAAAATTAAATGAAATAAAATTCAAATAAACTCCAAAAACCTTGAAACTATAAAAAAATATAGAGCTCGATTTTAGATGAATTTAGAAAAAAAGAATGGGGTCAATCAGAGGTAGGACGGAGAAGAACGGGCTCTCGAAAAACTTATTTGGGCTGAAAAATACTAAAAATCCGAAAAATTAATGTACCGTGGACTCGATGCACGGAAAAGCGGTTCACAGTGGACTCAGATCACAGAACAGTGCACAGGGGCGGTGCTGACGCGACGGCATGACTGACATGGCGCTGACGTGACATGCTGACGTGGCGACTGATGTGGCACTTGTGGTCGGTCGGCGCTGATGTGGCACCTAGGATTAACGTGGCTTGCTGACTCGGACAGGGGATCGACTCACGGGTCTACGGAACAGTGCTATGACATGTGGGACCGGCTGTTAGTCTCACGGTCCACGGTAGACCGAGTGCACCGAGGAGACGAACCGTTGGCGGGGCGCGGGTGCGGGCTGACTTCAGCAAGATCTGATGGCTGCGGCTTTGACACGCGGCACGATCTGGCCCGTCGATCCAGATCTAGATCGACGGTGGGGATGGAGGACGAGGACCGTCGGATGGCCGACGCGTGGCAGGCGCGCTGCGCGAGGCGTCGCGGGCGTGGGCGCGAGCGCGGGCGACGCGGTGCTCGGCGGAGGAGCGGATTCCAGTCGGCGAGGAACGACGGAGGACGGCGAGGTGGCTCACCGGCGGGCGAAGACAGCGGTGGGGCTCCGGCGACGGCGAGGCGACAGGCACGTCCGGTGGCGGGGGACGGCGGCGAGGGACAGCGGCAAGCTAAGGTACCGAGGGCAGCGGTGGGGCATTGTTGTAAGCACGCGGGTCGAGGCAAGTCTAGGAGGCATTGTTGACTCGGGCGACGCGGACATGGCGACGGATGGGCAACGTCGAGTAGGATCGAACGGGTGTGGTGCAAGGGCAGGGGCGCGAGCGCGAGATGCGCAATGCGTGGACGGGAGGCAGATCGGGCAGCGGCGAGGTGATGGGCTGGATGAACATTGTTGGGCCAGGCGTAGCACTGTTCATTGGGATTTTCTCCGCCTTTTTCTTTTAGAAAAATAAGTAAATCCAAAAGAGTTCTAGAAAATAGCAAATAAATCTGAAAAATTCACAAAAAATTCTAGAAAAATCCTTGAGACACAGAGAATCTAAATAAAATACTTTTAGCTTATGTTAATATTTGTTTTAATCATATTAAATCCTTTTAATTTCTAAAAATCTAATTTAAACTTTATTTAATTCTAGAAAATTCTAAAAATTTTTTTGGTTTAAAAACTTTAAAAGCAACTGAAAAACAGGGTGTTACATTTATCCCTCTCGATTGTTGGTATCAGCCCTACACTCTTCATTACTACAAATACCTTCCCTAGTTGAGGAGCTGAGCCAGCCATTTTTGGTTCATTGTCAGCATGCATATATGTCCCTAGCTAGTTTATTTGTGTGCAAAGAACAACTTAACAAAGGAGACATAGATACGTGGAAAAAGTCCACTTTTCGATCCTGAACTCTGGTCTTGGTTCAATTTTCAACCTTGAACTATGAAATCATCTGGAACACATCCTTGAATTGTTAAAATTGTTCACTTCACCCCCTTCCACAAATCCAATCCAGTATTGATGCCACGTGTTAGTGGTTTTCACATGTGAACATTAATTTGGCAATGAATTGGCAAACCAAACATATGAAAATTTCTTATGCACTAGGGTCCATATATCATTGTCTCTTGTCTTATTGAGTAACTAGTGGCTCTCTCTCTCTCTCTCTCTCTCTCTCTCTCTCTTCTCTCTCAATGGAGCAAAGGAGGTGCCATGGAAGGCCATGGGTGAGCTTGATAGCGGCAACAAGCGAAGGCGGTTGTGGGTGAGTGCCAAAATGGGTTGCAGAGGCTAGCCCAAGCTCAGGGGTGATGGCGGCGCGACATGCAGTGGCCTATGGAGGCTCGTAGTCATAGACCAAGACAACAACAGTGTACTGGTATGGCAGCAATGGCTACATTAAACAAAACCCCATGGCTCCACTCACTCATGGACATGTTGCCCTTGCCTCTGCTCACCACAACGCCCCTGCTCCATGTAGCAAGCCGTGCCACCCTAGGTTAGAAACTCCCCTCTCTACCTCACCTCCATAGCCACCCAAATATGAAGCTGTAGCAGTTGTCATTGTCTCCGGTGACTGATAATCCATGTGTAGTCGCCACCGAGCCCCTATCGATTCACTTCAAAATTCATCGCCATCCCTCCACCGCCATCAAATTCCTCTTCCCTTCTTCTTCACAGCTGGTTGCCATAGAGCCTAGCGGCACCATGCCAATATGCGCCCATACGCCACCACATAGTTATTACTATTTATTTTCAGCCATTTCTAAAATCACATCCAAAAGTCATCAACAAAACCTAATACGAGCAACCCTTAATTATTTGATCGTATACTATACAGCGTGGCGTGCGTGAACTAGCCAGTATGTACTGATTTTTTTGAGGCCCTACTCTAACTGGTTTAAAAGCCTTTAGCTTCTGGCTTCCAGCTTCTAGAAATCACTTGGAACGCGTTGACTTCTTAATTTTAGTTTTTTGATTTTTTTTTCTCTTATTTCTTTTCACTCTTCGTGATAATATAACAATATTTTTAATTAAATAATTTTTTAAAAACTAATAATTATTACAATACAATTTTAGTTCAAAGGCAGAAGCTGACAGCCCGATGGTGCGGCGCCTGAGGCATACGGACAACGGTACTCTGGATTTGTCATTCATATGTCCCTAGATCTGTTTCGCGACCAAGAGATCAGTGGATCAGTGTATTCAGAGTACGTACGTGTTGCTTGCGTGATGCAACTTGCTTATAACCCTCGGATTGCTTTGCACATATAATTTTGTGGACGCCCAGAATCTTAATTTATCCCCTCCAATCATAAAAAAACGATTTTAGGTACGTACAGAAAGATTTTTAAAACTTTAGTTATCGATATTATTTTATGTATAAAAATGATATATATAGATTTCTATCGAAAAGAACTTTTATTAAAAAAGTAATTTTATTAGATTCTATAAATCTATTATGAAAGAAATTAGTTACCAAAATTATGTTTTAAGAATCGTGTTGATGTTCATAACGATATTCTTTTATTATCGGAGGGAGTATCTCAACATACTTTTCATGTATTTTTCCTATCTTAATAAATATATGTGTGCGTTCTTTTGGACTGTGACTTATGGTTTAAAGTTTAAATTTTTGAATTCTGGCTGTTTGTAATATGTAGTACTCAGAGAAAAATAGTCGATACGATTTTGGTCGATACAGTTGAACTCAGTACATTTTTTACTATAATTTTTCTATTGATCCTATCTAAAAAAATGTATCATTTAAAAGTTAATTACTATAATATAAGCTATAATCCACGAGCCTTAAGCCTAACTGAACCCAGCCATAGGTAGATCTCCTGCCACTTTTGGGGGAAAATTATAATTAAGAAACTATTATGAGTTCGCTTCAAGTTATAAGAAACAAAATCAAAGGATTGGTGATTAATTGCTTTAAGAACTCCTTTTCTTTTTTGTCGGAGAGAACAGGAACACTACTCCTAAACACAGTACTCAATAACTCTTTACTGCTTGTGAAGACAAGTCTAAGAAACACACACATATATATACACACACACGACTGTGTTATTCTGTGCCTGCACGCACTATACGCGCCGAAAAGTTACTGCTAGTTGTGTAGTATTACAACTAACAGTAACTTTATATGTGTTTGACAGTAACTTCACTACCTCACTCATGCATAGGAGTAACTTTTTGACGCGTAGAATAGTAACTTTTTTGTTTAAGTGCACGATGAGTACATAATATATATATATATATATATATATATATATATATATATATATATATATATATATATATATATATATATATAAGAAAATGGTTATACTCTTAGGAGTACATACTCATACTTCTTATATACTGCTTTAATGGTGTTGATATATACCTATTTATCTATTGAGCATACTCTAATAATAATTATAATATACTCCAAAGTGAATTCTATAAAAAAAAATTCATAAAATCCACTTTTTATAGCATAATTTTGCGTATATACTCCTTTTATGTATGAAAAAGGATACATAGCAAAAATAAATGGTTCCAATATAAAAAATTTAACCAAGTCGTATTAGATTATCTTAGAATTAGTATTTAAGTATACCAAAAATGGTAAAAAGGTATAACATGTTCGTTTAAGTGTATATTAAAAAAAATGGAATATGTACTCCCAAAGTACAGAAAAAGCTTTCACACACACATATAATATATATAGACACACACACTATTATGCGTGTATGTGTAGAATACGAGCTGAAAAGTTACTGCCATAAACAGGTGAAGTTATTTTCAAACACATGTAGAATTACTATCAGTTGTAACACTACACAACTGGCAGTAACTCTACATGTATAAACTTTACTCACGTACGACACTAACTTTTTGACACGCACAATACGCGCAGGCGCAAAATAGCACGGCCGTGTGTGTATCTAATGGTCCTACATTGGAAGGTAAGGAACCTAACTTAAAAGTGATAGAGTTTCTCACCTCATAAGTGGACCGTGATCCAAAGGGACTGTCGGTATATAATAAAGGGCGGTGAACGGCTTAACGACATCAATGTGTAAAAGGGGGATTTGAAATAGTCCCATATTGGTTGTAGAATGGAAAAAGATCTAATTTAAAAATAGAAAAGTTTTTACTTTACAATTTAATTTTTCGGATGAGAAGACCTTACATCCAATAGAGAGGAGAAATTGTATACAGTGGCTGCATAAGACCGTTGGATTAAAACTACCGTCAAATCGAGCGAGCTAGTATTCGAGGTTATTGTCCATACTCGATCTTGACCGTTCATCTCACTAGGGTGAACCGCCCATGTGCACAGTCTAGTCGTAGAGGACTACGTACCTAGCTAGCTTGGGCAACCCCCACTCCCCAAGGGGTGGTGACATGGACGCCCAGATTCGGCATGCTTTGCTCGCACTACAATGCCAGGGCCCCCATGCCTCCTCAAGTTCTCATCTCTCTCTCACACACACATATTTTTTTTCTCTTTCCTGTGAGGGACATGGACGAGAAGGCATGGGTAAAGTGCCATAAGCCCTCATCATGCCATGCCATGCCATGCCAGAGCCAGAGACAAGGGAGGCCGGCCGGCACACACATTGCATATATGTGAACTCTTTATATATGCACAAGCCCCAGCAGCATTGACCTATCTATCTCTCTCACTACTCCCTCTCCGGACCCATCATGACCCATTAATTGTGCTGTTATGCGTGTTTGGTTGCTACTTGATGCTCCCAGTAGTTGCCATTGTTGTTCTTTTGTTGTTGCATTCCCTGCACGAGATAAAAGCGAACCTGGCTACCTTTCTCTTGTGCTTGCCACGTTCTTGCACAGTTGCGCCTAGCCACATTATACATCACAAACAAGATCAAGCCCAAAGCACCGTCTAGTCTCTACATGACCACCATGATGATGTTTTTGACACCAAAGAGAGCTACATATATATACCCACTTATCTGTAATTAGCATCGATCAATAGTTCATAATGCCAAGCTTTGCATCTTGTAATGACTTGATGTAGATACATATGTGTAGATACCAAGTAAATTAATTAGTGTGAGGCAGGCTAGCAAGGAGCTAGCTACGTACGACAACGTAAGTCTTATCAATCTTTAATTATAAGGTATACCATGCATATATTCTCCGGCGTTCTTGTGGTTAGCTTTTGCTCCGTGTTTGCATGCACACACATTGCGTGCATAAAGTGACATGACATACGAGTATGTCTTGTACATGGAAGGCCATGTATGATTGTTCCCATCTTTGAACAGAGGAGGGGAAAATGAAAATGTTGCGGGTACGGGGTATGAAAAGCACAAAAAGCTATGCCATGTTGTGCATGTCAAACCTTAGAAATACTCAAAAGGGAAGCAGAGGTCTAGCGCTTTTGTTCTTCCTCTCACGCTCACATTCTCTCCCCTCCCTCATCTCTCTCCACCTTTCGAGTGCATAAAGCCAATGACAAACTTGGGAGCTAAGGGAGCGGGCCAGAGGGGTGGCCAGGCCAACACTCTTACTTGGCACCCATGCAAGAGAAAGAGAGAAAAGGAAGATGAGAAAGTGAGAGAAAGAGGGAAGGGAAAAGGATTTTATTGGGAAGTGATGGTTGGTGCCTCCTCATGCCAAGAAAGCTGCTTTTAGGACAAAAGAGGGTCCTGCTCATGGACATGCATGCTAGCTAGGGTTTTAGGGGTTAAGGCTGAGACAACACCAACTATGTGCACGTCTCTCTCTCTCTCTCTCTCTCTCTCCATTTGGCTGCATGGTCTTGACAAATCTCTTTTGCGGTGGATTTGAAAGGTTATGTTTGTAAGGTTCCGAGGGGCAGGAGTGCCTTTTTCTTCTCTTATTTTGATGCCACTACTCAGCTTGTTTCTCTCCTTTTTGTTAGCCTCTAGCAAAAGCTGGCTACCAAGAGCAATTGAAAACACCACTAGTAGTTCTAACCGTGGATGCCTAGCTAGAGTCGTTATCTTAACTCGATTGTGTAATAACTATGCAAGATGAACAATCATAAAAGAGTCCTTACACCACAGGGATTGAAAGAACACACATATATATAATGATTAAGATTGAACTGACATGTTCGTTTAACTGTTGCAAATAAGGGTGCATGTTTTTGTTTGAGAAATCAAATAGTTGTAAGTTGTAACCAACTTATACTTCCTACTTACCAATATGTCAGAAGTGGATTATAATTAGCTAGGCAGCGAATTTTTGGCCTAGTAGTCTGGTTTGAGCTAGCTAGAAAATTAGAACAAATATCCCATTCCAACAAGGTATTATATCTTAATCTAAGCTTTTGTCATAAAACGAATTTGACCTCTCACATGTTAACCACCGAACTACCGCATCATTTTTTTCTTGATCATGGCTTGCTTATTCCATACCTAAATTCTTCAACGAGCTACTCCACTCAGCTATATACATATGATCACCTTTTAACTAGCAATAAGTGGCTAAGCAATTCAACTGAAGTTACTGAACGGCTTGCATGGTCAAGATCATGAATCAAACCTAAACTTTTAATAATAGTTTGGACCATCAAATTAACTTACATATATTAACGTGATTAACTACTAATAGTAGTACATGCATGATTCAATGCTTTCAGCTAGCAATAACAACCAACCAAAAGAAGCGGTAGTGCATGCAGTCAGTAGGCCAACTGAATGCATGTAACCTGTCAGCTCGGTCAAAATATATCTATAGCTCTCAAGTCTCAACCAAGCTTTGCCATTTGCTAACCATGCCACATGCAGAGGGGCAGTACTTAATTGCATTTTGCACATTTGCACTGCCTCCATTCATTTCATTCATCCAGTTGCTAATCTAATGCAAGATCTTGCATCGTGTCAGCCTTTATGCATCTCCCTGCCTGCCGTTCTGAAGCAACATAGAGACGACATGAATGCATGATGCACTTTTCCCTGAATTATTTCGTCTTTGATGCATCGCTCGTTTCTGTTCCTGGAAACCCTTTTCTGTGTGCGTGTCTGCGTGATGGTGATGGAAGAACTGATCTTGATCGATAGAAAAATGGCAACATTTGGAAGAGCTTCTGAATGCACCAACTTTTGCAGATGCATGTCAAAGGTGAAAGAACCAACTTTTGCAGATGCATATCAAAGGTGAAAGATGACACATTGCAAGTCTTTCTTTATTTGGGGAGAAATCTTATTGAAATATGTCACATTTTTTGGACTTGAATTAATTAACTATTTATCTTACATCGCTTTTAATGCAAGCTTGGATATATAGGTCTGCTATGGAAAATATACAAGTTAAACTTTGATTGTAGTAATTGATGCCTAAATTAAAATTCAGCATATATATATATATACACATATATATATATATATATATATATATGAAATATATATATATATATATATATATATATATATATATATACATATGAGAAAATGCAAGCTTGATATATAGGTCTGCTATGGAAGCTAAACTATGATTGTATTAATTAATGCCATGTACAATATATATATATATATATAGTAATATATATATATATATATATATATATATATATATATATATATATATATATATATAGTAGTCTGTATATCTCTGGTGGAAGTTTTATTAACTTGCCATGTTGTAAATCAAACTTAAATGATTTGAAATTAACACTGTATGAAATTAACATATATATATATAAGTGATTGATGCGTGGTCCTATATATATATATATATATATATATATATATATATATATATATATATATATATATATATATATATATATATATATCTAATCATAAGTTCTCTAAGAAATAATTGTGTTATCATCATGGCATCAACGATGTACTGCATTATTAAATCTATAGAGAATGTTCTTCCCTCATAGATCTATTATAAGCTGCTTCGACATATATAGCTCAATTATCTAGCTAGCTGGATATTTCTTTTACTGCAGAATTTCAGCATGGACGTCCAATATATTTGCAGATGCACAACGTGCATCAAGATCAAATAATAAGTAAAGAGTAAAAATTACCAGTTTAAAATCAGAAATTTTATCTGAAGAATTACTGTTTAATTTGGAGCAAAGTGAATAAACTGCTCACCGACCTACATTATATGCTCAAAACGGCTGCGGGGAAACTGTCAATTTCTGGTGAAAAAAAGAAATGATGATCAGCAGGCATGAACACCTCACATATATATATATATATTCCATTTGTGCTTCCTTAACACCATAAGTTCTTTTTCCACACACAATTTCCTCCAAAGACTTTTCCTCCTCTTTTCCACGGGCACAATATGTGATCATGAGCTAAAGCCTGCATTTGTGGGGCTAGTGGAATTGGCATCCCTTTGGATGCAAGGCACATCACCAAAGCCCAAGAAAAAGAGATGCAGACCTTTTCTCTTGGCTCATGCTTTGCCCCCTAACACTAGGCCAGGCTCAGTGCTCCAACGCAATGAGCTAATAAAACTAACATATCTGAGGTACCCCCACTAAGTACTCTCTCTAATGCAACTTGAGGCCCTAAAAGTTTCTTTAATTTTTTTCTTAGAATTTGTCGATCGGTTCAAATGATATACGTTAGTTAGTTTGTTAGTATTTTAAGAGTGGTGGCAACATTCTTTTGCACTCGTATATGTTCCAATTTAGTCATATTGGATTTGGAATATGAAGTTTTTTTAGGTAAGATTTGTTAATTTATGTGGGTGATATATTAGTAGGTGTAGCTTCTAAGCAACATACAGACCAGTTTGTCAGACATAGCGAACCTTTTCTTTGACGATTTTAGTTAGGATGTACAGATCAAAGGTCCCAACAATTTATGTAAAAGGATCGGTGCTAGTTAACGGCTAGTAGCTTTCATGTTCGACTAGCTAGCTCCTTTTCTGCTGCCTCAATGCCTCATCTTCTCCAGGGTGAACCTGGCCGTTTTTTGATGTAGAAAATTTTGTATTATAACCAGTGAAAACAATTTTGCCAAAATTTTGGCAGTTGTCAGCGATAACCCGCCGTATCGATTTCAGTTGTAGGGTCCACACTTCAAATACAATTCATTTAAATATAAAAATACATCATATTTCAACTTCATTTTCATCTCTATTTTATGTATATATAAATATCTAGTTTATCTCAACAAGTATCTATAATTTTTTTTTATCAAAAATTCAAATTTAAATTTCAAATATTTTTGACTGAAATTTTTCAATAAACCGGTTGTTGACGGTTATCGACGTTATCGCCACCCTCCCATAAAATTTTATCACTAACACAAATTTCCCTGATCATAACTTGTAAAGGAAAAAGGAAAGAGAGATCAAAACCAGGGTTGCTAGCTCAGTAATTAGCCTATTTTTTCCATGCATGTCAAGATGCATAGCACGCTGACAAGATTCAAACAGCACATACACAGAAGATCGACTCAAAATTAACCGAACAGAAAAGTCATACCCAAAAGGGACCATGATGATCCAAATCCAAATATTCCCCTCTGGCCCTCTCAGTGGGGTGACCTTAATTTGCACAATGCACATTCATTTCGATGCATAGAGATATGTTCAACTATATATGTAGTGTATACACAAGTAAGAAGATCCAGCTACCAGCTGAACAGTGGGCCCCTCAGAGTCAGAGATAAGATTGTACCTCAGTAGCCAACATTTTTGCCACATGGATCACCAGCTGGTATGCATCACACGCACGCACTGTCACAGACAGCTCGCTAAAAACGCAGCATAAGCATATGGTGTGGTGTCGCCCGGGGGGGCTGGGCTTGCGTGCGCTGCGCCGGGCGGTGTCGGCTGCGGCCGCGGCAAAGCCTGACGGCGATCGAGCACGCACATCTTTGCGCCCGGACCACGATGCCGGCACGCGCACAAACATGCATGCGATGCTAGCTACTTCAGTGCCCAAGCTGGTCAAGGGAATCCAACACAAGAACAGCTCAGCTCAACTAGGTTATTGTCTAGAACTGTCTAGCTAGCTAGGGATCGATGGATACAGCTAGTTAATTGAGCTCCTGATTGATCGATAGCGATTATGCATGGTACGTACCTACGGCTACGTGGATTAATCGCCGTTCTGGAATTCAGGGTGTGTAAGATGTGGTCGGTATTGCCTTCGGCGTTGCAATCCTCTAGAGAGAGCAAAATTAAACCAGTCGATTGTGACATATGAGGTTGGTCATAACTCATGGTCATAACTCATCGACACTCCTAGGCTTTTAATTATAGCGGAGACCGGAGAGATGTTGAAATGACCCAAAACTTAAAAAAAATAATTTCATTTGAATTTGAGTTTTTGCCAAATTAGGAAGCATTTCTTGGTTTTGCGCTTTCCTTTTTTGGATTTCTGATTCCTCTTTGCCCTGGCGCCTTTTGGCTTTACGCCTCCTCCCCTGTTACCCTTGCCACCTGCCCGCCCGTCATTCGTCGCCACCGCCAGCACACTTGCCAGCTCATCGCTGCCCCAGCCGTCAACCCTCGCACAGCACTCGCCACCTCGTTGAACGAGCCTTAAATGGCTGTCAGACCGCCTTCTAGCTATGCACTGCCAACCTGCTACCACCGACCTCGCCATTGCCACCTTGGCCGCCGCTTGCTCGATGCGCACCTGCACCTTAACTCGCCTCACCAGCGCGCGCACCTATGACAGTGAGACATAGCCTCCCTCATGACACCACCACTCATGCCAGCGCTATTGTCGACCTTGTTGAAGCAGCTCGATCACCAACTCTGTTGTCCATGCGTCAGCCATGCTGAGGCCATTCCACTGTCGCCACCACTTCAAGGCACTATAAACTAAGCCAAGCTTCGCATAAAGCCTGCATTAGTAGCCAATTACACACCCTAACTTTTCTCTCCCAACTCCGGTCAAGGAACCGCCGCCGCCGCCATATCCACACGCGGTGAGCCTCAAAACATGGTTCTACCGCTAGCCTCAGTCCTAACCCAATTCCTTTTAACTATAACACCTACAAGCCATCCCAAATCTAACCCTAACAATGCCAGCCCCTCTCGCCTCCCCTAGGCCATTGGCACTATGCGATGCCTCCAGCCAAGCTCGGCAATGTGGATAGCAAGAGCAAAGGTTGAACTAGCCTAAATCGCACCGGAGTGCCACCATGCCATGGTGCTGCTCCAGCGAGACCCCTCCGCTACTAGCCCTCTCCAATATCCCTCCAACCTTGCACATGCTAAAAATGGAACCTTTAGGTCCCACTAGTCCTCTCTATGCCATCGCTTGCTGCCGATAGCCACCGCCGGCACCAATTTGCCTCACCGATGCTCGCCTCTGCTCGGCGGCAATGGCACACGTGCTCAAGCCATGTAGGCTTCGTGCCTGGCAAGCTATGTAGATGGGTCAGCCAAGTTGGCCCAAAGCCAGTAAGCCAAATGGGCCAAGCCCAATAGTGAAAATCATCACTATTCAAACATGTCCCATTACTGTTTATGGCCAAGCCCAACACTGTGTAGCCCATTGAAACCGATCTAAACCCATTACTATTCATTCAACCTGACCCGTTAGCAATAGTGTCAGTCTATTACTATTCATCAAAAACTCATTTAGTATATTTATACCCATTTCAATCGTTTCGAACTCGTTTAAATCATTCTCAACTCTATTTAGTCCAACCAAACCTCGTTAAAACCCTAACCACTCGACCCACCTATGTTCGACTTTTCTGAATTTTATTTCTTTTTTATTTTATTTCTTTTTTATTTTTTTATTTTTCTAGCTTGGATCTTTAGAGCACGAACTTATTTGTTTATCTTTCGCAATAGCACCCAGATTCGTTGAGATGGTCTATCCTAGGAGCAGGTCAATATGCAGGAGATTTAAGACCAATTTAAGAATTTAAATAGCAAGGCAAGTCATATTTTTTACCATGTTGTCCCTACATTATTATTTAATTATTAGTACTTCCATTAATATTATTTATACACTATTATTTATTTAAAATAATAATTTAGAATGACATATACTTAGTTAAATCCTATCACTAAAAAAGCCATATTTTACTTGAAGGTCAAATTCACCTTGACAACCTTAATAGCAATAAATTACTATATAATTAATCACTAGTAATTTAGTAAGTCAAATGTTTTATCTATGCTACTAAGATTGATTCAGTGTCTTGCCAATAAATTTTAAAATGATACTAGGGTTAAGAAGAACTCATGGAAAGCCACTAGATAGTTGAGTCCATGACCTTACCCTAAAGTGGAGGCTTTCATATGAATTGGTGGTACTATGATGTAATGCACTAGGTATATGATCGGCGGCCTCATTTGAGAAGAGTAAGGACTAGATCCTTATGCTGAGTAAATGATACAAAATTGTTCAACCACAAGTTTTGACTTATCAGATCTGGTTTAGTACATTGCTTGATTTGATCAAATATATATAGAAGGGTTAGCTTTTTGAGTGTGTTGGAACAGTCCATGTACAACGGGGTGAAATGAAAGTGGAACTGAAATGTCACTTGCCATTCTTCAAATGGTATGTCCACTCAACGTCAGGTCATAATTTTCTGCTTTGGCCTATGGATTCCCGATAAAGTTATTTGGCCATGAGCATTTCAGGTAAAAGCTAGAAAGAATATAGCAGTGAATAATCTTGTTTTCTCAACTCAGTCGTCATGCTATCATATTGTGTGTCTATTGCATGACATTGAGAGTTTGAGATATCTTATGGATAAAGCTGGACAACTCTATAGCGTAAAACTTATAGTATTCGGATACGTCGTGATCCCAGTAAATAAAGTCATGTTTAATAGGTGATTCTAATAGCAAAGCATAAGAAACTTTGATAACTTTTCTAATTTGATGAATAAGTTTATTAAACCCCTTTTCTCTTAAGAAGTAGTTGTTTTATCTTTTCTTGTAGAGAGTTGTTTACATATAAACTTGCATTCACAACTATAATAATAAAACTATTACACCCTTTTCTTTTAAAATTCTGGTAAGTAGTGAAGTAACATTTCTCATATGACTTGTTGAATATGGTTGTACTCATATTTGCTAAAATATCAATAGAAGAAATGTAAGAAGATAATGAGGAGCCTTTTGAGGAAGACTTCGACGATTCCTTGGGAGTAGATGATTGCTAGTTTTAAATCTTATCCTCGCTCAAGCACATATGTGGAAGTTCTTTTGTAATATAATATAAACTTTGGACTTGTCTGTCCCTTCTTGTAAACTTGGCTGATATGCTATACCCTGTAATAAGTTTGGCTTTTATTGAATAAGCTTATGTTGGCTTGATGTACACTCAACTATAGTACTCCACGGTTGAACATCCTAGACAGTTACGAAGAAATCCAGTATCTTGAGAAAATGGGGTCGTCACATATGTCACCTACGTTTATAGCGTACCTAAGTACCATTCAGTATCGGTATGTATAGTACTACTCCATACATAAATAAGGAATCAACCGTAGTGAAGAAACACTTAGGTCCCGCTCTAAACGGCTTTAGCTTTTGATCTTTTTTGGCTTTCGGTTTATTTAAGTTAGAAGCCACTTGGAATGCGCTGACTTCTCATTTCGGCTTAAATACTTAGGTCCTACTCTAAACGGCTTCAGCTTTTGGTCTTTTTTGGCTTTTAGTTTATTTAAGTTAGAAGCCACTTGGAGTGCGCTGGCTTCTCATTTCGGCTTATTTTAGTTTTTTTTGCTTTTTTCTTTGTTTTTAATTTTTTTAATTAAATAACTTAGAAAAATCTAACAGTTATTATAATACAATTTCAATCAAAACCATAAGTAAAAAAAACTTAAGCTCCTTAGAGCGGCCCTTAAACTGTGGCCACAACAAATGCTACACGCTGAGCAAACTTCCAAGCGTAACCCCTTCCCCTCTTGTTGGTTGTTTGGCCTCTTCGTCCCCTCCAACCGTCACCTTAAGGTGCATCCGTAAACGTGTGTTGGTGAAAGGGCAGAGGTAAATTCATAGATTTTACAGAAATTTCATTGAAAATAATTCAACTGCTGTAGAAATATGAGAAAACATTTCCGTGCTCGACGACATGCACGTCCGTCTTGCCACCACAAAACTCTTTTGTCTCCGACATCCGCTATATCCTGTCAATTCCTCCCAATAATGCTAGTTTAGTTAACATGGTCATGATCTAACAACGCATGATAACCAGAAAGGATGGAATTATATATGCAGCGCATGCATCAGACTTTATCAGAAGATTTGATTCATTCATCGATCACAGAAGTTAAGGATCATGGACACAAGGATCAACAGTTTTGTAACATGAGGATGGATACCTAGCTATCTGGCCACCATGCATCAACACAATCTGCAAAATGAACCCAGTATACGTGCGACAATAACTGTACGCGGACGTACCCTACCTGTTTATATAGCACTGGAAGAGCAGATACCGAGCTATAGGTCCTGTTTTGTTTTTCAGCGACTTTTAACTTTTAGTTTCTTTTAACAATTAATATTCATTTTACTAAATTTGAAAAGTTATAAGTTATAGTCCAAAATAATATGCCTGTAAATCTATGATACTACATCTATCGGCACCGTTGAATGAATTATGCATGAGCTACAGGAAGAACGAAAGCTTGCAGCTCATCCAAGCATTGAGTGGAATGCAGGTGGCAAGAGCGACGGAAGGGAGCATGCATGAAACGAGCAAAAGTGATGCGATTCCTCTCTTGCCATCTCCTGGTCTCCCGCCGGCAAAAAATTGAACTCCCAGCAGCAAAATTCTACTGTTCTGTTTTCTCCGGCGAACAAGATTCCCCTGTTGCAATGCAACTTTTTGCAGGTGTAAGTCGGGCCAAGCCAAAATTTTAAATAAAACTTTGTTCAATCTACAATACTACAGTTTTGTTTCAGATTGATTTTATTTCATAAAAACACAGTTCATTTCTCACAAGAATCCAAGAAACTTTATACATCTCAAATTGGGCATGAACATGCGAAAGGCTGTTTGTCACTATTAATCGTAGTTGTCTAGCATTGATCTATATATCATTCATAGTTAGCTACCGTTTGAGATTACGACGGTGTTGGCGAAAGAAACATGTATAAACATTGTCGAAAGTTAAATACGATGTCATTGGTTTTGAATTAACTGACCTTGAACAGGTTCACTTGTATCGATCAGCTAATACTGTTGTGCGCATAGACGAGGGTAACACACAGGCATACGTGCAGTGAGTGCACTCACATAGTCACATGCTCCAATGATATCGGATCAGTACACAGTACATATGAACAGTTTATACAGTCTAAAAGCCACACCTCTCTCTCTCATGAGCTGATTACTGTTTGCTTTCTTGTTTTGTAGCAGTGTTGTATTTCACTTTACTACTGTTTCCAAAGATCTGTGTAAAGCAGGAGAGATGCTGTTAACTGTTTGGGGCTTTAAGGCCTGTTGATTTGAGTTTAGGTTTCTGGTTTATTTTTACTATCCTTAAATTTTATCTTTTTTTAAATTTTAGCATTTTAGGCTTTTTTGTATTTATCTTTTTTTCATATTTGTTTGCATTGTCCGTAATAGGCTATCTATTTTTTCTATTTTAATTTTTTAAAATTAATTACGTCATATAGGTCACTATTAGCTACAATAAAAAATCAGCTACATTGTAAATTCAACCATAAACCACCAAAATTCAACCCAACTAATCACCCTCTAAGAGCATGCCAGAGCTACAGTGTTGTAAGTCTAGTTCGTTTTAGTTTTTGGGTTGGTTTTTAGGTCCAACTTCCTTCAATAATCATTATTCATTAGACTAACAAGTTATAACTAAAAATCATAAACCGTAGCCTAGAAGAACACCTCTATCGTCAATGTGAAATCCCAAAACCTTTAATTCATCATATTTTTTTGCCTTGGCTTGGCTCATCAGCTGTGTTCAAAAAATACCCCACCGAATTTATTTGCCTTTCGAATAACAACTTGCCATGTTCAACTTCAACTCAAGCATTGCACAGGATAATTACTCCTCCTCACTAGGTAGAACACAGTTTCCTTAAAAAGAAATAAAAAAAATTTAGGCCTTATCTTGCTACGCAGTTTCACAGAGCACAACGTAAAACCTCTGTAATCCTGCGTCCTAAACGAGGCCTAAGGAGTCGTTAGCTGACCGCACAGCACGTCAAGTGAGAAAAACGCAGGAGCTTAATATATGGGCGAACGGTGCATCAAGATTAGCAATGGGAACAGCTTTATGGCCCTGATCGATATATGGAGCGTGCGTGCGTCTGCGTCTCCGTTCACCTCCAAAAGCCCGGCACTGTGGGGGCCCTGGCTACCACTTACCCACCACAAGAGCATGCATGCTTCTGCGAGGGGCATGTGCACGCCATGAAAAGCAAACGCCACCAACGCACACAGGACACAGCTCCCAAGCCCTGGAAAATCGGATAGAAATGGCTCCTCCAAAGGAGAGAACAAGAAGGTCCATTGAATCTCACAAAACCATGGGTGGAGCTAGGTTCACAGTAGCTACCTCACCCCCCCTTCGCCTTGCCGCCCTTCTCCTACTGCCGCCCATTGCCTCGTTCAAATAGCCAATGTCTCTATTGTTGCCAGTCATCATTTACGGTGGCAACAATTACATCGTTGCCATGGTGACTTAGTTCTTCTTTTATTACTCTTGCCTCCCTGGTTTCCTTGCCATTGGCGATGGAGCTATCGTTGGACGTTCGTATTGATTTTTACTGATGATTTTTTGTTATAGTTTATGACTTTTTGTTAAAAATAAATAATAGTGACCGAAAAAAGTGACTTTTAGAAGGAATGGCTGAGCGGTGCAAAAGTAAGAGAGATGCATACGCGTAACGAGAGTGAGAGGGGCAGGATAGGTGATGCACACATGACTCCCTTTGTCTTATCTCTAGAGCAAGATAGTAGCGAGAGGAGTAGGGATGTCGGATGTTCGCATTGACTTTTATTTTTTCTAAACAGATGATAGAAACAAAAAAAACTATACGGATATGGCCTAAAACATAGCCCATCTCCGATCAAACATCCATTTGAGTGTTTTCAGAGGAAGGGGCAAGTAAGGTGGTTAAAGAGTTAAACACTGAAAGTTGAGGAAACAATTTGCCCAACTGCTTATAATCTATTATGGTATTAAAACAAAGGCAAAATGAGCCACCACATTCGTTCTAAAGGGGTAAAAATTCCAACGTTAATGAGAGAAAAAAAGAGAAAGATCCATACTATTGGTCGTGGTGGGTCTAGATTATAATAGTCTAAATTAAAAGAAAAGTCCATGTCAAATATAATCCAAAAAATAAATTTAGAATAACAAATAAAATAAAATTAGCAATTTAATTTCTATAAAATTCATAATTAATTTAAATAAAAATAATTTAGAAAGAAAATTAAACAAAAATAACAATATGATTTGTATATGAATTCTAACAACAAAATAACTGAAATTCAGAATAATAATAAAATACAATTAGCAATTTAATTATGATCTAAATTCTAAATTAAATCTATAAATAATGGTAAATCACAATAAACATTAAACAAAAATTAGCAATTGAATTTACGTATGAATTCTAACCAATAAAACTGAAATTCAAAATAGAAAATAAAAGAAAATTTGTAATTTTATTTCCATAATATTCCAACATAAATCCTTGAATAACTAAAATTCAAAATAATTAAATAAAATTTACAATTTGGTTTCCATAAGAATTTCTAAGTGAAAAATCTAAATAAATATAATTTAGAATAAAAATAAAACAAATATAAGCAATTGGATTTATACGTGAATTTCAACAAATATTAATAGAAATTCGGAATAATAATATAATAAAAATAGCAATTTGATTTAGATATGAATTCCAAAGTGAATTCCCTAAATAAATATAATTCCTAATAAAAATTAGTAATTGGATTTGTTTACAAATTTTGACAAAAATAATTAAAATTTTTAGTAAAAACAAAATAAATTTTGTAATTTAATTTCCGTACAATTACAAAGTAAAATCCCTAAATAACTAAAATTCAATATAAATAAAATATAATTAGCAATTTGATTTGTATACGAACTCCAATAAAAATAACTTAAATTTTTAATAAAAATAAAAGTTGTAACAAGGATAGCATGAATGATGTTGGAAGAGAGCACGAGAAATTACAATGATGTTGATTTGTCTAACAAGAAGACATTGATCCACCGGAAAGCGAAGAGCCGAGGCGATGGCAGAGGAGATGAGAACAATATCATGTTGCTCACCTTAGCCGCTAGACAAAGATAATGTTGTGCTTCTCACCAAAATCATTGAAGATAAAGAACGGAGTCAAAGGAGCCAAGGGCCACGACGACGAGTGGTGACTGTCAATATTGTTAAACAAGTCAGTGTCCAAATAACCTTAAGAATAGAAAAACTTTGGTAGAGATGAGATGAAACTTTGCATTGAAGATAAGCTATAACGATATAGAGTCATCAGGTAGCTAGGAGCGTGCCATCGCTGGTAAGGTGCACTATGTTACCTACGATAGCGAGAAAATTCTCTATATCATTAAATAGCGACTAAAATAGACATACCGATATAAGTGAAGATATGATATCACCGCGGTTAGTAAGGAAGCCATAGAGTTAAGATGACCAATGTTGAAGAAGAGAAGTGATCGATATGGGAGAAGAGAGACATCGAGCACGTATAACATCATGCATGCATATATACATGCATACATCTGTATAAATAAAAGCATAGACATACAGAAAGTAGAGGAGTAAATAGCTCAAAGTACAGATGACGCAGCTATGGGAAATAGGCTTAGAGTTATCCGAGAAAAGCGTGACGAGTGTCCCCGAAAAGGATCAGCAACAGATGTATGCATGTTTAATGTTGTAACGGTTATTATTAAGCAATAATCGAGAGAAGTAGAAGATAATTATGTGGTTGAATATTGTATTAGAATAGGTAGCAGCTAAGAGATTGTATTGGAATGGTTAAGAGGGATCGATTAAGAATTAGTTGTGCTGCTGAAGATTGAAGCAGAAAAGTTATAATTACGAGAAGAAATAGAAGACACATAGTTCAGTAAAACAGCCGGTATGTGAGGGATTATAAGTTCAAGGTAGTTTATACCATAGTGAATCGGTGTATACATGAGCAATATACTCTAATGCCATGTAAACTAATAAAATTGTCGCACATATAATTAATGCGTGTGCATACATTTTGGCAATGAGCAACTAATGAAGGAAGATTAGGGGCGTGTAGCTACATGATCCATGCATATAGAGAGTGTTTATTTGTTTAAGAACCCCAATCCATCAAATTTATATTTCAATTACATTTTTTAAGTTTTTATTTTTCTTTATATTTCTACCATCATTTTCAATGTTTATAATGTATTAAAAATTCTAAATAACCTACAAGATACATAAATATATTTTTAAATATTTAAGTTATATCAATACAAAAACTTCAAAATAAATTTAGACATGCAATACGCGAGTCGCCTTGCTAGTTTTGCAAATGACAAAGCGTGTACGCATTTTTTTCCCCATAAAAAGCGCCTCCCTGATCGCAACAGATTTTATTCATTTTTGCCTAAACCAAAACGAAAGAAAAAGGGGGAAAAGGGAAACTCATATTACCAAAACACCCCTATCTACTCTCTGTATATTTACTCCCTCCTCTCCAACACCTCGCCACGGAGACTCGCAGTAAACTAAGCGTCGTGCTACAAAAGCACAGAGCTGTCTCTCTGCCTCTGCTTGCTTTCCCCTCCTGTCCACTATTAAACCAACCTCCTCCTCTCACTGCTGCTTTCCCTTTCCTCTTCCTCACCTCAGCTGCCTGCGCAACAACTCTCCAAGAAACCACCACCACCACCATGGCGTCCGGCGGCTGCGCTCTTGCCCGGAGGTCATGACTTGGCCGCGCCCGTGGCCGTGGCTCTCCCTCGTCTTACGACTCGGTCGGCGGTGGTCCTGGTAGCGGGCTCGGGATGGCGGCGGCGATGGTGGCGGTGGTGCATGGCAGCAAGGACAGGTCGTCGCTTGGCGGCGGTGGGGCGCCGCAGGTGGACACGGGCAAGTACGTGCGCTACACCCCCGAGCAGGTGGAGGCGCTTGAGCGGGTCTACAGCGAGTGCCCCAAGCCCAGCTCGCTGCGCCGCCAGCAGCTCATCAGGGAGTGCCTCATACTCCGCAACATCGAGCCCAAGCAGATCAAGGTCTGGTTCCAGAACCGCAGGTGCGTGATTGCTGCATGCTACGCCTCTCGATCTGACGCTCACTGGTCGCTTCGGTTCGTCATGGGTGCTTAAGGCTTCTTGATGCTAAAACTTGGCCTTTTTGGGGGTGTGGTTCTTGAGTTTGTGAAGTTGCCGTGGCTAAAAATTTGGTTTTTGTTCTCAAGTTTTGATGTTTAGCCTCTTTTTTCCGTTCCTTCCATTGAACTGGCGCACGGATATGTTTGGTTTAGTTTGTGAGTTTAGTTTTGGCTCGATTTGTCTAAAATTGCTCAGGTTTGGTCATGCATCCTTGTCAACACGAAAATTTGAGTGCTTGCGTCTTGCTCTAAATGCCTTTCTTGAGATTTTTGCCATTTATGGCGTGGTGGGGGAGGAGTGGATGCGTCTTTTTTGCTCGTTTCATATCCTGGATTCTTTACGATGGTTTGCGTTTAGTAAAGCTTTGTAAACTGGTGTGGTTCTCTCTCCTGTTCGTCCTTTTAGGAACCTATCTTTACATTTAGACAGGATGAGCAATATTTGGTTAGCATTGCAAGAACTTGTTCCTGGCGGTGATACTGTTACCTCTTATTACTGCCATGTAAGGGGATCTAACCAAGAATCCCTTAGCCAACACAATCTTCAGATTTAGACCAGATTTAATAGTAGCAGTGATACATCATCTTCAGCTGGGAACAATATTTAACACGTATGGGTTATTAGTCATTAGTTGCTTTCATGCCATAACAATGTATTGCTGGAATGCCTTTACCAAACACACTTGGTGCTCACTGCTCACCTGGGATGTGATATGCCAATGCGAGCAATAGCACAGGAATCTTGTGCATTAGCGATCGCTGTCTCCGTTTTCTTCATGTGCAAGCGACCATTTGTAACTCTTGTTTTCTTGTGGCTGGCGTTTGATGATCCTTGTGATTTGTAGATGCCGCGAGAAGCAACGGAAGGAGGCTTCTCGCCTGCAAACTGTGAACCGGAAGCTGACTGCGATGAACAAGCTGTTGATGGAGGAGAATGACAGGCTGCAGAAGCAGGTGTCCCGTCTCGTCTACGAGAACGGGTTCATGCGGCAGCAGCTTCATAATGTGAGATTCATCTCCTTGGTTAATCCCAGCACATGTTACTCATACTTAGTGAAGGTTGGCATATATATTTTAGAGATCACTTGAGAAATATTTTGACTTCTTGGATACTATCATGAGTTTCATGTAGCTATATATATATATATATATATATATATATATATATATATATATATATATATATATATATATATATATATATATATATATATATATATATATATATATATATATATATGTGAGCTGAATGCTCCTAGCATATTCTAGAAACAAATTCCAATTTGTGTTGGATTTATGTAACTTCTGCTGTTCATCTTACTGGTTCCTGCTTCTAATGTTGTGCGTTATGATGTTTGCAGCCTTCTGTAGCGACTACAGACACGAGCTGTGAGTCTGTGGTTACTAGTGGTCAGCACCACCAACAGCGAAAGCTAGCAGCTCCACATCCGCAAAGGGACGCGAACAACCCAGCTGGGTAATTGCAGTACTACTTTCCTTCACTTCTCTGAGATCAGTTCTTGTGTACATGTGTGCCAACTCTTGCATGTTCTTTTGCTTAAGTTTGATGGAATTCTTTTTGTTTGTTACAGTCTACTCGCTATCGCTGAAGAGACCTTGGCAGAGTTCCTTTCCAAGGCGACGGGAACTGCTGTTGATTGGGTGCAAATGGTTGGGATGAAGGTAATGTAGTTATTCAAAAGGCATAATTTGGCCACGTTGATTATTTGAATTCGTTTTTTGCCAAATGAATTAAAGTGGGAATTTCTTTACAGCCTGGTCCGGATTCCATTGGAATCATTGCTGTTTCGCACAATTGTAGTGGCATAGCAGCAAGAGCTTGCGGCCTTGTGAGCCTTGAACCCACAAAGGTTTGTTGTCATTCATCATCACAGAGCTTTATGTTTCCAGTCAGCAGACATCTCCTAAAAGACTACTCCATAGGTCGCTGAGATCCTCAAGGATCGCCCCTCTTGGTACCGCGACTGCCGGTGCGTGGATGTGCTCCATGTTATCCCTACGGGTAATGGTGGAACTATTGAGCTTATCTACATGCAGGTATGCATCCTCTTACAAAGTTATATTTAGACTTGGGTTTAATTCAGTACTGTCTTCTTTGTTGCCTGTAACATGGTTGTTACTTTCTTCCAATTCTTAGACTTATGCACCGACAACTTTGGCGGCACCACGTGACTTTTGGACACTCCGTTACACTAGTGGTCTTGAAGATGGCAGCCTTGTGGTATTGCTTCTTTTGTTTTCTTGTTATGATGCTGCCATTTATATTGGTCCTGTTGTTAATTTTTCTATTGATCTTGTTCTATTTGGATCAAACTGCTTTCTTTTGATTTTGTACTGTAGTATTTGTAGTGTTGTATTAAATGCAACTTGATTGCCTTCTCTGAATATTTGTTTGTGCTCACAGTTGGTAACTATTGTTCATTTCTTTGTTCTGTAGATCTGTGAGAGATCATTGACTCAATCCACTGGCGGCCCATCAGGACCTAACACTCCAAATTTTGTCAGAGCTGAGGTGCTTCCTAGTGGCTATTTAATCCGCCCTTGTGAGGGGGGTGGCTCCATGATTCACATTGTGGATCATGTTGATTTGGATGTAAGCAGAAGCAATATTTTCCAGTCCATTTTTGGACACTTGATCGAATTTCTAAACTTGCATATTTTTGTACATGCATCTTACCAATCCTATCTTTATTGCAGGCTTGGAGTGTGCCTGAGGTCCTTAGACCACTTTATGAATCTCCAAAGATTCTTGCACAGAAGATTACAATTGCGGTATGTTTTAGCATTGCATTTGCCTTAAGATTGCGTTGGTACGAAGCATTTGATTGTTCTAATATATCAATGATAGAGTGACAAGTGCTGGTTCATATTTTACAGGCACTGCGCCACATTAGGCAAATTGCGCATGAATCAAGTGGGGAAATGCCCTATGGAGGGGGGCGCCAGCCAGCAGTTCTAAGAACATTTAGTCAGAGGCTGAGCAGGTTTGTAGCAATGCTCCTGTGTTCCTACATACCGTTCACAGTGCTGTAGTTAGTAAAAAAACCTACGGGCATGCCATGACTAAGGTCCTCAAAACAATTTGCAGAGGCTTTAATGATGCAGTTAATGGATTTCCGGATGATGGTTGGTCACTGATGAGCAGCGATGGTGCCGATGATGTTACAATTGCTATCAACTCGTCTCCAAACAAACTTGTTGGATCTCATGTCAATTCCTCTCAGCTGTTTTCTGCGATTGGAGGTGGCATCTTATGTGCAAAGGCATCTATGCTGCTTCAGGTTTTTACTCATAAACCATCTAGGTTTTATTAAACATAATTGGATGAGTTGGTGATTTTTATGTGACCTGTCCAAAATTATGACCGAGTAAACTTATTTTCATGATGAAGAATGTACCACCAGCTCTACTAGTGCGGTTTCTGAGGGAGCATCGCTCTGAATGGGCTGATCCTGGCGTTGATGCTTATTCTGCTGCTGCTTTGAGGGCTAGTCCATATGCAGTTCCTGGTCTACGAGCTAGTGGATTTATGGGTAGCCAGGTCATATTGCCACTTGCACACACCTCAGAGCACGAAGAGGTAATTCAAGCTAGCTTCAGTTTAATTGTCAGCTAATCTTTGTTCATCGAACTAACTTTAAAAATTGCAGTTCTTGGAGGTTATTAGGCTTGAGGGACACAGTCTCTGCCATGATGAAGTTGTTCTATCAAGAGATATGTACCTTCTGCAGGTATGTTTTCAGACAGCATTAGTTAGCACCTTTTTCATTTTATTTGTTACATTGGCCTAACAAGAGAGTATCTTCTATGGCAGTTATGCAGCGGCGTTGATGAAAATGCTGCAGGTGCATGTGCACAGCTTGTCTTTGCACCCATTGATGAATCTTTCGCTGATGATGCACCACTCCTACCCTCAGGCTTCCGTGTGATACCACTGGAAGCCAAGACGGTTAGCTTAATTGATTTTGCTCTGGTAGCATTGGTCTTGTCTATTGTCTGAAGTCTAAACTAATAATAGTTTGGTATTATGCACTGAACTGCAGGATGCACCATCTGTGACACGTACACTTGACCTAGCATCTACTCTCGAGGTTGGATCTGGTGTGACTACACGCACTTCCAACGACACATCCAGCACCTGCAACACAAGATCAGTCCTGACCATTGCCTTCCAGTTTTCGTACGAAAACCACCTTCGAGAAAGTGTTGCAGCAATGGCCAGGCAGTATGTCAGAACTGTGGTAGCATCAGTGCAGAGAGTGGCCATGGCAATAGCTCCTTCCCGTCTTGGTGGACAGATTGAAATGAAGAACCCTCCAGGATCTCCTGAGGCTCATACACTTGCGAGGTGGATTGGCAGGAGCTACAGGTAAGGCTATCTTTGTTCTGAACTCAGTTGGCATTTCTTCATTTCGTCTTACTAGCACACCTGTACTATTCTGGAATAGCACATTTAGAAGATGTGACGGCATCAATTCATTCATCAGTTTAATCGCTGTTAATATTATTGCTTTGTTTCGATTTTGCAATGTAGTAATTTGATCGCATTTTAATTTTCAGGTTTCACACTGGAGCAGAACTCCTACGGTCAGACTCCGAAAGCATGGATTCTTCCTTGAAAGCACTGTGGCAACACTCAGATTCAATCATGTGTTGTTCCCTGAAGGTCAGTAGTGTGCTTGCTCATGCTGTCATCCATACTTACGTTAGTGTTTCCTGGGCCTAATGAAATTTTGGGCAACTACAATTTTAGGCTGCTCCTGTATTCACCTTTGCCAATCAAGCTGGCCTCGACATGCTGGAGACAACGCTGATTGCTCTCCAGGACATTTCACTTGAGAAGATCCTCGACGACGATGGCCGGAAGGCGCTGTGCTCTGAGTTCCCCAAGATTATGCAGCAGGTATGTAGCAGCCACCGTTCTTAATGGCAGCCTCCTAGGTCCAGTTCATGCCAGCCGTTTATGATGGTAGTGACAGTGCCGAACTCTTCCTCTCCAGGGTTTTGCATACCTTCCAGGCGGCGTCTGCGTGTCGAGCATGGGGCGCCCTGTGTCCTACGAACAGGCGGTGGCATGGAAGGTCCTGAGCGACGACGACACCCCGCACTGCCTCGCCTTCATGTTTGTGAACTGGTCCTTCGTGTGAGACCTTGTAGTCACCTAGTATTCACAACTGTCTGTCTTAAAAACTTATGTACCGGAACTCTGTCGCTTCTGCCATGTCATGACACATACCAAGAACACCTATCCAGTTTATCAAGCTGTGTGGAACAAACTGCTAGTACTGCCTATCAATCTATGAATATGATGGATCATGATTTGCGTGTCCTGAAATTAGCCTTGTGATTGTGATCAGTACGTACGTACCAATGTTGCACAGGTATTTTTAAAAAATCACCACTACGTTGATATGACAGTATATATATAATAAAAATATATAATATAAAAGATAATTGATAAGTTCATAGGACATATCTAAATAATAGTAAGTAATAAAGTCTAATCAGCTCTGTTCAACTAACATGGATAAATAAGATACACAAAGCAACATTAACTTACTACATAAGCAGTAGCCAGTAGAACTCAAACGATCATGAAGCAAACATTTACGTAGTATATAACTAATAGCCAGTAGGACTAAGGTAGCATTCAAAATAACGATGGTTTTTGGTTTTTGCTGAAATTTTAATGTAGTTGACTTATTTTTTACTGTAACTGAGTTGTCTTATTGAGCATAATTAAATTTAAAAAAAATATAAAAGTAAAAGTGGCACGCTAATCTATCACGGACAATGCAAAGAAATACGAAAAAAAACAAAACACAAAAAAAACCAAAAAATAAAAGAAAAAGAAAAAAAACAAAAGTGCTACAGTGCGCTACAGTGTTTTAGCCGCCATTGTCCATCGCGATCGCCCATCGCGCAGCAACAATGAGCGCCCCCTAAAACGATGTGGTAGAGCACATGATATCATCAATAGTCTCATTCCATCTTCATTCTCTTTTTGGGTTTGCTCCCTTGCCTCTCTATCACCTTTTTGTCCTCCATTCTTGCACAGCTCCATCTCTAACTCTAGATCAAGTAAAAGATTAGCAATCTCATTCTCAAGGACGCCTACATCAGTAGTAAAACTTCTATGGCTATCTGCTCCAACATCCCATATCCTTGTTGGTCTATGTAAATATTTTTCTGATTTTCTTGAAAGAAGACGCTGAGGAGTGAGCTTGTTTCTCTTCATGCTATGGATGAAACCATATGTACTCCAATTCCTTTCATAGCAAGAAGATGATCATGGTTGTCCAAGTAATTTCAAAACCAATGCTCTCAACTCTGGAGCCTCTCCTCCATGCATGCCCCGTCATTGCTTAGGTTTAAGATGAAATCTATTCTCAATTGATTCAAATAAATCAAATCCATCCTCAAACTGAGAGAAATATGCAAACTATGTGCCTTTATTTTTCTGTATTATTCACCAATAAGATAAAACTTCCTCAAGCTTTTCAACACCATTTGATTAATCTCATTGTCATCATGGGGGGCTCGATGGGTAGGACCTCCACAAATGCAAGTCTTAGTGTAGTATCAACCAAAGCCAAACAGAAGGACAAGAAAAACGAGAAGAATTAAAGACAAGATCACAAAAACAATAGGAGGATTAAAGACCAAGATCTTAAGCACAGAAGGACAAGAAGAATAGGAGTGAAGGACTATTTACCTTGGATTTAATGCATGTGCCAAACAATGGAGTCTCTTTGCCCATCGATCTACTAAAATGCCATGAACAATAGAGTAGAATTCGCATTCCTCACTAGGCTCCTTTCTTTCCCATTTATAAATAACATCTTTAACCTTCTCTATCATGATATCCCCACATATCATAGGCCAAATGTAGACATGGTTTGTCATTGTCAACTTGGCGTAGCATCGAATATACGGGATTAGTGAATTCAATGAAGTACCAGATCTTATCCCACCACATGTCATTAAGAACTTTCTCTTTTACAAACCGTGTTGTGCCCATGTTATTATCCTTATAAGTCTCCCACATGTCATATATAACTATTTGTTTAATAGCTACCCTGATGATATAAAACCTTTTCAACATAATAATGATAGAGGCAAATCTTGTTTCGGCAATAGGAAGCATCTTCAACTTATTGAACTCATTAAACATGGCCAACATCTTGTTGTGATTCATGATAAAATTCTTGATAATGGTAGCATCTGTTGCAATCTCACCCATACATTCACACTCATCATGAATAGTATCGTCACTACTCTTTCCAGCACATATATTCTTTAATGCCAAGTTTAATGTATAAATAACACGTGAAGTCTAGAAAATATTATGATACTTCTGGTCAACAATCATATATGTAGCTTTGCAAACCGGGGCATTGTTTGTGATCACTTGGACCACATGCTTTGCTCTAATTTTTTCAATGACAGCAATAATCTTGTCAGCTACGCACTCCTTCACCTCACCTTCAGTGTTGATAGCTCACAAGAACATAGGCCTATCCTCTGTTACATCTAGAAAATTAATTAATGTCCGCCTCTGTGCATCAGACCAACCATCGGAAGCAACAGTCACTCCCTTTGTGCCCCATGTTACCTTAATTGGATCCAGTAGCAGCATGTCTACATATGTTTTCTCTTGTTGAAGAAGGGTTGTCCTCAGCTTGTTGCATGTAGGAGGGGCATATCTACCAAGGTTGTTGTTGCAAGCAAACATAATTATTTCTCGTCAATATGGGTTTCTCGCAAGATTGAAAGGTAGGCCTGTAGTATAAAAAGCTCTTGCAACATGAGCATCCATTTGCGAACAAAGTCCTTGATGAAAGCTCTTCTCAATTGTGCTTGGAACCCTCCCTTTCTTTAGATGAAGAGTTGTTTGCTTGGATGATTCTCTAGTGCTTTGCAACATTCTCCCTTGGCAAGGGAATTCTTCTGGTACTGGCCCTTGCAGTGGCTGTCTCTGCTGCAACAACTTCATCATGGAGTTCTTGAAGAATTAGCACTATCACCTTTGATGGATAAAGAAACAAAATTAGATCTAATGCTTGCACATACTAAACTAGACATTTATAGCATGTGGTAAGAAGAATATAACCATTTAGTCATTTACCTTTGGATAGGTCTTGATACCATAACCAGAAATTTTCAATAAATGTACTTTAACTCTCAAGTAGCAGTGATGATAGCACCACAATAGAGGCATTTTTGGCCGGGTTCGAATGATTTTGGTTTATGAGCTTATGCCTTTTGCTACAGTAACTGATTCAAAATCGGGGCATTTTCTCAAGACAGGGTCTAAAGTTTAATTGTAGTACATATTATGTTGACTTTATCTGTACCAGCCAAAATCACATACGGGTATCTCTCTCTTTGTAATCTCTCTCACAAATAGTCAAAATTCATAAGCCATAAGCCAAAAAGTATGAGCCATAACAAAAAAGAACCCACCCTTTATTTAGAATTTCTTCCACTAATAGCCCTAGGCCTTTCGAGGCAATCAACATGCTTCCAAAGAGGTTTAGACTCATCAACTATATGCTGCACATGGGGGGTTTGAAGCACTTGGCTCTAAACTTGCACTTTCATTTGCCATGATAGGGTAAAGAACCATGTGATAAAGTTTAGAGTTTTGTTGTGATGAATCATTGCCAAATTAGAGGAGATGAAATTTGGATTTTACAAATTTGCAGTTTTTGGACTTCTTGTCCTTCGGGTGGAGCAGCTATAAAATCTCTATTTTCAAGTAGCAATGTATCAACTTTATTTATCTCTCATGGAATCCTTTTGTTTTGGTTGATTTGCTCTTGATCTTATTGGTTTTAATCTTCTTTCCCCCCTTCTTGATCGTGTTGTATGCTAAGGATGAGTAAGTGGTAGAGATGATTCATATAGATCAATCCACATCCATCTAGTTGTCATGTATTTCAAGTTCTTAAAGTTGCCCAGTTTTGTTTAAATTTGACATTCTCAAAAAATTTCTTGATCCAAGTATTTTTGCCTCAAATCTTTAGGAGTTGTTGCTTGCTATGATATGTAAAAATACATCTAAAGCTATATTGGCTATCCTCCACCCATAAGCAAGTCATTCTAAGTTTTTATTTTTTGCCCAATTTTGGTGCAACCTCACTTGTTCTTGAGAAAGATCTGGACTTTGATAAGGATTCATGCTATCTTTAGATGGAATAGGTTCCTGAGATCCCAAGCAAAATGTGTGTGCAAAATTTTATATCATTTGGACTTCGATTTTTAGAGTTGCATCGGCTTGTTGATTTTTCGGTTCTAGAACAGGAAAGCAGTCAGACCACTCCCCTCCGATCAGACCGCCAGAGGTAGTCGGTCTGATCGCTAGTGTCTCGAGTTCTTTGGCTTTCGATTTCTTGAGTTGCTTGCTCTGGTTTTGGCTTTTAATCCCGGCCTTCGTAGCTCAGTAGGTATTGGAGTGAAGGATTGTTGAATACTTGCAGGAAAATTCTGAAGGCACTATTCACCATCTCTGTTGCCAACACAAATTCTAATCATTTTGCAGGATCATCGATGTCAATCAGAGGAGGTTGAATGATTGCAATGCCTAGCGGAAGCCTTTTTCACAACTCCACTATTTTCTGACCATCCAACCTGCCAGTCACAGAAGAACAAAAAATACAGCAAAAGAGTAGAAAGAAAATTAATATTTTTATCTTTTTCTTTTACTATTGGTAATAGTACTTTTTTTTCCTTTGTTCTCTTGCTTGGTCTGACACTTGCTAGTCTTCAGAAAGAACAGAGTTCAAATGCACACTTCAATATCAACGGTGGAAATTGTCTCTTGCTTGGACAACATGCATGAACTCTTCTGGACCATAGTAAAAGCAAACATCACTCCAACACAGTCTTCTCTATCTTCTGTTGCTCATCAATGCATACGGTCGCCACAATAAAAAAACTCTCTGCGTGGCGTGATGGTACTTTTCTTGTGCTATCACTTCTCACCAAAAGAATCAACAGCCGGATGGATTAATTTGGCAGGTGAGGCGAGTTAGCAGTTTAGCCCCAATGGGCCATCGCGCCAAGCTTTTCGCGCGCGCAGGCAGCCAGCAACAGCATCTCCAAAACTACAGGATTAGTCTTTAACTCTATCTTTATTTATAAATAAAGTTAAGATCTAAAATTTAAGATTATTCTAAGCCTATAAGTTCTAATCTAATTTCAATAAATAAAGGATCCGAAACCATTTCAAATAAGAGTTTTCTAAAATTCCAACTTCTCTAGCTCGTCAGTATCGAAATCTTCAGGACTTCGTTGGTCACCGAAGCTTTAGCCTCACTCCTTTGGGCTACAAGACACCTCGCCCTTTTAATAGACTGTACCAGTGACAAGGAGTACCCAACAATACCCAATTTTAATTTTTTATTTGGCAATTTTATTGGTACCTCTAGGTACAGTGCCAAAGCCGTATCCGGTAGTGATACGCGACTCGGAGTACCCGTGAATCATAGATACGTACAATATTCCATGTGTTCCCCAGCTTTGCTGCCTGATTGCTTGCATGCTTGGCTGTTTAAGTGTTTCTGGGTGTGAAACGCGATGCGGCCGTGTGCCGACCTCGTACGCCGGGCAACAATGGCGCGACAGCGGGGCGCCGATGCGACGGCCCACGGGGCCCAGGACGGCGACCGCCGGCGGCTGCGGTGGTTGCATCCCAACCGATCTTATCTGGTTTGGCTTGTGATTTGGTTTCCAGGTCGTCGTGCCATGGCCGTGAAAGACTGAAAGCAAGGTAGGAAAGCTACGTCCGGGACACCTGGGGATAGCGACGGCACGCAGAACCCCGGCCAACTTTGCCGTGTTTTTGGCCAAGTTTTGACCGGTTTTCAGGAGCCGCGCTGCCAAGACGTTTGTGGGCGCGCGGTGGGTGATGCAGCGCGATGGTGATGTCAAACCGGCCGACGCGACCGAAATGGAACGGAAGCGCCTGCGTCTAGAAACGAGGACATTCAGTAGACAGGTTCGTTCACTTACGTTCGGTGAATCTGCATTCTGGACGAACGGGCCGGGCCTTGTTTGGTGCTACTAATTGAATCCTAACAAGGTCGCTCTCATCCATCCTCTCCTTAAGGACATCAAAAGGAAAAGAAGACGTATAGGCAAAGCAAGCAAGCAAGCGTCTCGTGATTGTAGGCATGTTTCCATGATCACAAGGCAATGGCATGGGCGGCTGCGAGGAAAGGAAACGTGACGGTGCGAAAAGAGAAAAAGCCCGAAGCGTCGATCCGTGAGTACTGTACGTTTGTACTGTGCGATGCGATGACCGTAGTAAGTTGAACTGGTTTGGCCCAGATGATTTGGGTTTAAACTTCTGATTTATTTCTTATTATTTATAAATTTTTTTTCTGATTTTTAGTATTTTTTTGAGCTTTTTTACCGGTTCTTTTTTCCGTATTCGTTTGCATTATACGTGATGTGCTAACCTGTTTTTTCTATTTTTTATTTTTTTTAAAAAATTAATTATATCAAATAAACTATCGTCAGCTACAGTGTAATTTCGCCAGTTACAATGCAATTTCAGTCATAAAACGCCAAATTTTAGTCCAACTGAATGGCCGGCGCTCATGCGAGGCACAAAGTTAGGTTTTTAGTGGTTAATCATAGAGGACCATGCCAGCAGCAAACTATAAAACGCCCAGTTCAAATCAACATGGAGAAATATCGATTTGCTCGTTCTTTTTTCTTAAAAGCTACATAGCATCTATTTCCACTTGGAAGAGCTAGCTATTATAAATAATACGGTATAAACAAATATTCAGATTTAATCCCATCATAATTAAGCATAATTAAAGTATTTTTTCAATAGTATATAAACGATAGAAATTGCATAGAAACATGTAATTCTACCATATCATTTATATAAGATCATATATCCAATGTATATAACAAGGACACTGCTAAAAAGAGCATGTAAAGCATTTTCATGGACTAGTGAATAATTAAAACTAACATAAAGCTTAAGTTTTAGATTATTAATTAGTGCTCTAAGATGTAAGGTTACACAAGATAAAATCTTGGCCTTCTCGCTACTATGGCCCATACTGTTCACTAATTGAACATGTCAAGTTAGTATTTGATGTCAAGTGAGTATATACTCTTCACTTTGAGCTCTAAATATCAAATTACTTAACTGTCAAACTTAACATCAAGTATTTGTATTTTCAGCAGCAGGAAGACAAAGCAAATTGATCACAAGAAAATACTTCCAACTTGATATGCTGCCAATGTAAACAATCACAATTTTAAAAAGTTTAACAGCCGGCCAAATTGGCTAACAAATAAAGCATATATTATGAAGTACTAAAGATCACAGAATCAAAATAGCCAACTATTCCAAAAATGACAAACTACAAGACTTACAACAATAGTAATAATTTTAGAGCTCAAGTTTGAACATTCAATCTCAGCATAAGACCATTATCCTCATAGAGCGTAACAAGCTGAACCCACATTTATCTCTTTGCAATTTTCAATGAGCGACAGATAGCAAATACTCACAGAACAGGTATCTGAGGCAAAGTAGAAAGAGTAAGAATCTGAAATACTCACAAAACCAGTGATACTCGAAATCACCGAGACAAAACCACACACGGCAAGGAACGCATGGAGCACTGTCCCAAAAAACCAAGTGCCTCACTATGCTGCGTAAGGAGATGAAGGTAGACAGAGATACAATGCCACACTTCAAACCTTGGGTCGCCGAAGTAGAAGTCAAAGGTCGGGATAGATGCTGCACAAGACCGAAGAGTGCTTCAGCCAAGAGCACCCAAGAACTCAACGTTCAAGCCTCGTATTCTCCCTTTTCAACTCGGCAAAACCGAATCCATCTGATAATGGGAAATCCCCAAAATTCCTCCATGTCAAACCTTAAAGAAATGGCACAAGAAAACCACACGGGAAAAGCCCAGAGAAGGTGATTCGGCTTTACAAAGCCACCATCGCCAGAGAAGAGCACGGATAATCAACTGCCCCAAAGCCCAAATCGAGACAAAGCTGAGAGATATAAAGATTGGAGGGGATGAAGATGACTTAATTCATTCGGTGCTCAAGAGAGGAGAAGGAGGTCTCCTTTTATAAGAGAGTGGAGAGGAGGCCGGCGGGCTACTGCCACGATCGGTGCCGAAGCGCCCGAGTCGATGGTGTCTCCGTCGTTGCCTCCACCTCCGCTAGATCCGATCAACCGATAGAACCGGACAACCTGAGCGCCTCCCCCAACTACGCATGCCTGGAGGAGATGGCCTTTGGTCTTATCTCTTCACCTGTCCCACTGACAGGTGGGACCTCTCTCTCTTTTGTTTCTTTTTACAAATTGGGAAATTACCCAATTGACCTCAATGTCCAATAATCCCCACCAATTTATCAATTTGATAAAAGATACTTAGAAGTCTTGTTTAATATACAGCTGTTCGACGATGGGTACCTTGCGAATTTAAACCTAAGGCTTAGCAACAAGGACTACGACTCTGCATAAACAAAGGAGGTCTTCACCATGATTCAATGCCTTGGTGTGAGAATTTTTTGCCCAAGCCACATTCTGTACTGGGTGGCTTGCCCTTTCCCTCTTGGGTTGGAACGTTATGGTCATGTCCCCGTATCTTACTCATGAGTACTTAAGAAAGTATACTCTTATCTTTCTTTGATCACAACTTCACAATCATACTCAAGTAGGTGAATTCTTCTCGGAATCTTGTAGGACGATTCCCGAAGTCATATATACATCGAATTCATTAAGAGCTATTGCTCAACCTTTCATACAAAAAAGAGCACTATAGCTAATAGGATATGTTAGATGTGCTATCTAATCCCACACAATTTATTGTCCTAGAGCCTAGTTCATGGGATCTTGATCTCCTAGGATAAGTTACCACCAATGTGGGCTTTTACACAGGTATAAGCCTCATTCCCTTAGACGCTGCAAGGATAGTATTCCGCGCCAATCCTTTAGTGAAAGGATCTGTCAAGTTTCTTTCAGACTGGATGTATTCTACAGAAATGACACCTGTCTCTCTGGTATGCCTTACCGACTTAAATCGTCTTTTTATATGTTTTGAGGACTTCATATTGTCATTTTTACTCTTCACCTTAACTAGAACGGTTTGGTTATTGCAGTAGGTTAATATTGCTGGAATCGACTTTTCCAGCATAGGTAGATAAGAAAAGAGTTTTCTAATCCATTTTGCCTCTACAACCAGTGAATCAAGTGCTACCAACTCAGCCTCCATGGTGGACCATGTAAGAATAGTCTGTTTAGAGGACTTCCATGAAATGGCCTCACCTACTAGAGTGAACACATAACCACTCATAGCCTTCATATCATCTAAGTCACTTATCCTGTTAGAATATTGAATCCCTCCAAGACTGTCGGATGGCCAGAATAGTGTATTCCCAAGCTAGAGGACTCTTTTAAGTATCTGAGTACTCTTTAGTGCTATCCAATGATTATCTCCTAGATTTGACGTATAACGACTCAATCTACTTACAACATATGAGATGTTCGGCCTCGTTGTACTAGTTAGATACATCAAGAATCCAATTATTTGAAAATATTTAAGCTAGTTCTTTCTACGTCCAGTGCTTTTATACAACTTAGCATTTTGATCATAGCGTGTGGTAGCTAGCTTACAATCCATGAACCCAAATCTGGTTAGGACCTTATCCACAAAATGGAATTATGTGACATCTCAAAAATTTATCTTTTATTTACTTGGATTTTTTTAGATTTAAAAATCCATTTTCTAAAATATTAAAATCAAGCCTAGAGAGTAAGTTATTAAATTAATTATATAATTTTGGTCAAATCAAGCTAAAACTATTTTATTTGGGTTTGTTGCCTTTTTCTAAATTTTTAGGATTTATTTGAAGTTTTGTGCTATTTTCTAACCTTTATTTGAATTTTTGAGCTTTTCTAAAAATAAAAAATACAAAATAAATATTCAAAACTTCCTGCCTTTCCCTCCAAGCGATGCGTGGATAGACTGGATACGTCCACGTCATCGCCCGAGCTCATCCCGCCTTCCCTCCCTCTCCACCACACACGTGGCAGCCATTCGCTCCAGCCCGACCTCCGCACTGCCCGATCTGGCAACGTGCCGTGCATCCAACAGCCCCGCTGCACCTCGCTCCCTTTCCTTATTCCTCCCACCCTCCTTCTCTCCACGCGCCCGACGCAATTAGCACCGCTCGGTCCGCCTCCACCTCACCTTCCCAATTTCGGCCAACTGCCTTAAGGAAAGTCCTTCGCGAATCCATGAATTGCTTGACTGCGACGATTCTGGAGAGTTTTATGACGACAATTTTCATCAAACTGCAGAGCAAGGCAAGTAACACATATTTGATCTTATTGATCCTAGTTTACAAATAAATTTATGTTATTTTTAAATTATATTGCATGCTTAATTTCTATTTTCTGTATTTTAAATTCAGATTTACTTTAGTTAAAACCCATTTGTAAAGACTTTTTTTGTCTTTGCAAATTCTTGTACCTTGTTACCTTAGATTACAATTATAGTTAGTATATTAATATGACTAGAGAATTTTTATAGCAATTGTTTAGACCTGCATAGAATAACTTTAGGTTGGGACAACTTATTCACGTAAAATGATAGGTTTTTAAATTGTATTCTTGACTTCGGTGTGTCAAGAAGGTCTATGGAATATTTTAAAATAAAATATAAAATTTGGTTTAGACTTAGGCCATGGATAAGGAGGTGGGTGCTTACTAGTATACGTTGTAGCTCTTCAGAAGTTCTCGTAAAACACTTGTCACCTTCTTGCTCTTCCTTGACTATTTTTCTTCTCCATTAAAAATTATTTCCTAATTCTTTCCTCTACAAGACTTGTAGATTGTCAAGACCTTTACCCAAGTCACCCATGGTTTCTGCGCTGGTTACCTATCCAAGTGACTTTGGAGTCTCCTACAAGTAATAGGCTTCAAGACACACGCCATCTACCAGGGGTACTGGCAGACCATTGAACAACAAGAGTACTAGCGTCTAGAGGTGTTGATCTACGCCAATGTCAGAGATGAAGCTGTCTTCCACATCTTTAACGCTCCTCAGAGATGCCACATCTTCTTCATCGATATCTATGATGCCGCTCAGGAAGTCATCTGCAAGCTAAGGGACATACACTACATAGAGCTCAGAGACACCAACTTTCGGTACATCCCCAGCAATTACCTGTGAGCTCCAGTAGCACCGTCGCATCCACGAAAGCAGAAGATAACCCCCGGCTTGTACAATAGGTAGAGTTCACCCAGGCCCTGGACTACGTGTACCAAGCAACCTTGGATGAGCTAAGCTTCATCGCTTACAAGCTTCTTTGAGCGAAAGAAGAGCCTGCTACACTTCGGGCCATCGACAACTGCTCCTCAGTCACCGGAGCGAACTATGAGCCATCCCCTGAGAGACGTTGCACCGGTGACAATAAGAAATACTTAGCTCAGTTTAAACCAGCCCCTTAGAATACCTCATATTTGGACCATTATAATAAATAAACGTTACTTGTGAGTTGTTATTCCCTTATCAATAGGCTCAAGCCTACTTAAGATATTAATATTAATAGAAGTTACTTTTTGACAAGTTGCTTTTTCGCTTGAGAGTTCTTCTTGTGTTTGTTTTAGGATGGGCATGCAAACCCCTCTCAGTTTCCTTCTGTCAATCTCTAATCCTTGAAAAGCAACAAGCAGATGGTGAACACTAGAAACAACGACAATGGCACCAACAACAACATCAACAACAATGAGATCCCTCTACCACCACCAGTGAACGGACTAAATTGGGCCCAGATGATGGCAAACTAAAATCAACTTATCCAGTTGCTAGTTCATACTGTCAGCAACCTAGTTCAGAATGCTCCACCACCACCAACTCTCACCCCACAGTCTCCCTTGTCGGAGTTCTTGAGAATGCATCCACTAACTTTCAGTAGTAGTTTGGACCCAATGGATGCGAATGACTAGCTTCGATCCATCGGAAAGAAGCTAGACATCATTTAGTGCAGTGACAGAGAGGGAGTCCTCTTCGCTTCCTACCAGTTGAGTGGTTATGCTTCTGAGTGGTGAGATATGGTCACCACCGCTCATACCAACGCATAGACTATCTCATGGAGTGAGTTTGCACGCAACTTTCGCAAGGCCCATATCCCTACCGGAACCATTACTAAAGAAGGAGTTCAGGGCTCTATACCAGAGAGGGCGTACGGTGAATGAGTATCTCCAAAAGTTCAATTAATTAGCACGGTATGCTCCTGAAGACATGGCCACGAATGAGGCAAAGCAGGAGAGGTTCTTAGAAGGCCTCAATGACAACATATCTCCAATGACTACACCGACTTCCACAGCTCGTTAGTAGGGCCATCCATCAGGAAGGCAAGCAGGTGGAGATCGAGAACAGAAAAAGGAGGATGGCCACTCAGAAGGTCAACCTTGGTATTCTCCCTAAGGCTCATGGTACCCCACCACATTCAAGCAACTTCAGGCCCATGGCGAACTGGGCACCTTGTCTGGCCAACCTCCCAGATCCACAACCATTCTGCAGTGCACCAGTTGGGGGCAAGTTTAGAAGAACCCAGCACCATCAGACGTAGTGACTTGCTTTTACTGCAAGGAGACAGGACATTTCGCCAAGTCCTGTCTGAAGAAGCTTCGAGCTGTGGCAGGTGCCGGAACATCAGGACGTCAAAGCTCGAGGTAGACTTTCAAGAAGCCCTAGAACTTTGTAAAGGGATGTGTGAATCATGTCACAGCTGAGGAGGCACAAATGCACCGAACGTATTCTTGGTGCGTTCTTAGTAAATTCAGTACCTGCTACAATTCTGTTTAATTCTATAGCAGCCCACTCTTTCATTTCTAAGGTTTTTATGGTTAAGAATGGGTTGGGTTCAGTTCTTCTTAGACCCTCCATGCTATTTCAGTCTCCGGGAGTAGAGTTGAGAGTCGACACTTTGTGCCCAAAAGTGAGCCTACTCATAGGAGGAGTACCCTTTCTAGTAGAGCTAATCGTTCTAGACTCCCAAGGTTTAAATGTTATTCTTGGAATGAACTGGTTATCCAAGAATAGAGATCAGATTGATTGTGCCACCCGAACCATCACCCTCACTAATGGTTAGGGAGTAGAAGTGACCTTTGCACCAGTAATACCAAGGGCAGAAGAGTGTATTCTTAACCAACTCCAAGGACTAGAAGAAGTACCAGTTGTTAGGGGATATCCAGATGTATTTTTAAAAGACTTGCTGGGAATACCACCCGATAGGGACATGGAGTTATGATAGACTTAGTCCCTGGTATAGCCCCTATCTCCAAGAGGTCGTATCAAATGCTAGCTAATGAGTTAGCTGAGCTAAAGAAATAGATCTAAGAACTAGAGGATAAAGGTTATGTTTGACCTAGTTCATCTCCTTGGGTTGCGCTCATTCTCTTTGTCAAGAAGAAGGATGGCAGTATGAGGATGTGTGTGGACTACCGAATACTCAACGACTCCACTATCAAGAACAAGTACACTATACCCAAGATTGATGATTTGTTTGACTAGTTGAAGGGAGCTAGTGTGTTATCTAAAATAGATATGAGATCTAGTTACCATCAGTTAAAGATCAGAGAGGAGAATATACCTAAGACCGCCTTCTCCACTCGTTACGGATAGTATGAGTTCACGATCATATCTTTTGGACTGATCAATGCCCGACATACTTCATGAGTATGATGAATAAGATGTTCATGGAGTGGTTGGATAAATTCGTGGTGATATTTATAGATGACATCCTCATTTACTCCAAGAATAAGGAGGAGCATGAGAATCACCTTCAGATAATCCTGCAAAAGTTGAGAGAGCATCAACTCTGTGCCAAGTTTAGCAAGTGTGAATTTTGACTAAGAGAAGTAGCTTTCTTGGGTCATATTGTGACGGCCGAGGGAAATTGCAGTAGATCCCTCCAAGGTCGAGGCAGTTATGGATTGGAAACAACCAAGTATAGTAACTGAAGTCAAGAGTTTCCTTGGCCTTGCTGGTTACTACCAATGCTTCATAGCCAGATTCTTCGAGATTGCCAAACCCATGACCCAACTCCTAAAGAACGAGAGGAAGTTTGAATGGACAAAAGCTCATGAGCAAAGTTTGCAGACCCTCAAAAAGAAGTTAGTGTCAGCCCTAGTGCTTGTTCTGCCGGATATTCATAATGATTTTGAGGTATTTTGTGATTTCTCTCAGCAAGGACTTGGTTGTATCTTGATGCAAAAAGGCAAGGTGGTAGCCTATGTGTCTCGCCAGTTAACACCCCATGAGTGTAATTACCCAACCCATGATCAGGAGTTAGTAGCTGTGGTCCATGCTTTGAAGATTTGGCAACATTGCCTCATTGATAATTGTTGTGAGATCTACACAGACCACAAGAGCCTAAAGTATATCTTTACCCAGGCAGAGCTCAACCTGAGGCAATGAAGGTGGTTAGAGCTGATCATGTATTATAATATCGAAATCTACTACCACCAGGGCAAGGCCAATGTTGTTGTAGATGCATTAAGCAGTAAAGCCTATGCAAGCTGCACATTGCCAAAAGTGGTTCAGACCCAACTTTAGGAGGAAGTTGTCCGTCTAAACTTAAATTCAGTCAAGAGAAGCGTACTTTCAATTTTGGAAGTCCAACCCACATTGGCAGATCAAATTGTGAGACCCGGAGTAGAAACTCCTAGACCCCCTGTGTATTACTGTACTAGTCCCAGAGATCAATGCTAGTACACACAGTTCAAACAGAAAAGATGATACATTGCCAACAACGCTTTATTACAATAGTAACTGAAGTTTTACAAAGGCCATTGCCTTACTAAGGTTCACAGAACCTCAAGCAAAAATAAACACAGCGGAAGCAAATGAAGATAAACAGTCGACCCATCAATGCGCCATGTGCAATTGGTGGGAAAGCGAATCCTAGGCATCCGAGAATAATCCACCGCATCCACATTCGCGAGAAGTCATACTCTCAGCTTGATCTTCTTCATTCTCTGCTTTTATATTTATAGAGCAACGGTGAGTACAAAAATGTACTCGCAAGTCTTGGGAAAAATGCATAGATGTAAGGTTTCACAAAGGAAGGCTATAAGGTTTATTTGCAAAAATCAGCATTTTATTTCAAATCTA